>CAUYPK010088503.1:0-19085 GCA_963574355.1 Loris lydekkerianus
GCAAATCAAAACTACTCTGAGAAATCACCTAACCCCAGTAAGAGTAGCCCACATAACAAAATTCCAAAACCAGAGATGTTGGTGTGGATGTGGAGGAAAGGGCACACTTCTACACTGCTGGTGGGAATGCCCACTAATACGTTCCTTCTGGAAGGATGTTTGGAGAATACTTAGAGACCTAAAAATAGATCTGCCATTTGATCCTATAATCCCTTTACTAGGTTTATACCCAGAAGACCAAAAGTCACAATATAACAAAGACATCTGTACCAGAATGTTTATTGCAGCCCAATTCATAATTGCTAAGTCATGGAAGAAGCCCAAGTGCCCATCGACGCATGAATGGACTAGCAAATTGTGGTACATGTATACCATGGAATATTATGCAGCCTTAAAGAAAGATGGAGACTTTACTGCTTTCATGTTTACATGGATGGAACTGGAACATATTCTTCTTAGCAAAGTATCTCAGGAATGGAAGAAAAAGTATCCAATGTACTCAGCCCTACTATGAAGCTAAATTATAGCTTTCACATGAAGGCTATAGCCCAACTATGGCACAAGACTATGGGGAAGGGGCCAAGGAAGGGGAAGGGAGGAGGGAGTTAAAGGGTAGAGGGAGGGGGATGGGTGGGGCCACACCTACGGTGCATCTTGGAATGGGTACAGGCGAAACTTACTAAAGGCAGAATACAAATGTCTACATACAATAACTAAGAAAATGCCATAAAGGCTATGTTGAACAGTTTGATGAGAGTATTTCAGATTGTATATGAAACGAGCACATTGTACCCCTTGATTGCACTAATGTACACAACTATGATTTAACAACAAAAAAATCATATTCAAGAAAGACATCCCTCGTTAAGCTGCACAGTAATAAGCTCCACATGAGTGGGCAGAGGAGGACAAATGAAACTCAGAAGAGAAAGCGATCCCTGTGACCATTTTCCAGAAGGAGGTGGCACTTGAACTGGGTGGGAGATGGGGCAATGGTCTCAGAAGCTGGCATAAAATAAGATGGGAGTAGAAGAAAGAGGGCAAGGCAGTGAGGAGAACAAAATACAAATCAAGAAGTTTTAATTAGTCATGTTGAAAACACCAGGAAATTGCATTGATGCTAGGTGAAGGAGTTTGTGCACGTTTTGATAGGCAAGAGGGCATTTTAGAAAGCTTCTGAGTAGCTTTTCACAAGGGAAGTGTCTTCCTTGTGAAGCAAGGAAAGTGTAAGGAAGATTCATCTTGAGATAGACTGAAAGAAGTAACCAGATAGTACTGGAAGACATATAAGACTAGTTAGGCATCTTCCTTTGCAGAATTCATTCATTTGCCCATATTGTAAGCAGTATGTCCAAGGGGTCTGTAAGGGCCTGGGGACATGACAGTGACAAGTACAAGACATAGTCATTGTCTTCATGGAAGTTACAGACTAGTAGGAAACAAAGACAAGGAAGCAAGCAATTGTACCACCACTGGGTAAGGATGATGACAGGCAGATGCAAGTTTTACGCAAGAACAAGGGTAGTATGAGAATCATAATGATAATGATGGAAGCAGTTAACACTGATTGACTCCTTCATGCGCCAGCCTCTGTTTCACTTAATAGTTAAGCAACCATCTTACAGAGAAACAAATTTAGGCTTTGAGTAACCTACCTGAGTTTACGTGGTTAAAGAACTAAAATTTAAACACACAAGTATCCAGTACACTTAACCACTATTCTACAGCTAGGCATTTATAGAAATAGTCAGACGTGGTATTGGGTATATAGAGAAAATGGTATATTTTGGTTTAGATATTTTGAATCCAAGCTAGCTATAAGATATGTTCCATGCTAAGTTGAAGGGGAAGATGGATACTGTAAAAAAAATCAACTTTATATGTTGGAGGAACTGCCAACATATAAAGTGAGAGACAAAACATCTTGATAATATCTTTGCTTTGTGGCCCAAGAATCTTTTTATTCACAAAGACTCAACAAGAAGGTAGTTGACTAGAAATGGTATAAGGAGATTGAGGCAAATAAGAACTGAGAAAGCCACTGTAAAGTTCTTCTTTTTCAAAGTTACTCTTCTAATGACAAATTACATATGAAAAGGTACAAACTTCAGAGAAGCGTATGAAGTTTTCAGAAGTATGGAAAGATTTGAAATAGCTTCGCAAGTATGGAAGATTTGAAAATCTGCCCAAAAATACAAAAAAGAGATACAATGCAACCTGCCTGAGGAACAGCCCCGCCAGGGTCTATGTGGCGCATCCTACCTCACCCTCCAGAACCTTGACCTAGACAGGAAACAGTCCAGACAGTGGAAAATGCCTGTCATAAACCCTGCTCTCCCTTGCCTTTCGGTCCTGCTTGCTGGCTGCTATCATCATGACCCTTCTTAGACTACGTGGAGAAGGGCAAAATCCTGGAACTGGCAGAGTAACACCAAGGAAGGAGCGTATACCCCTGAGGCCAGACTTTTATGTCACTTTCTGATCTACTTCAGTCATAGCCTGATGCTTGGATACCACTGAAATAATTTTTTTGTTTTATACTTATTTTCTTTTATTATTATTATTTTTTTTTTTAAGACAGAATCTCACTTTATTGGCCTCGGTAGAGTGCCGTGGCATCACAGCTCACAGCAACCTCCAACTCCTAGGCTTAGGCGATTTTCTTTCCTCAGCCTCCCAAGTAGCTGGGACTATAGTTGCCCACCAGAATGCCTGGCTATTTTTATGTTGCAGTTTGGCCAGGGCCAGGTTCAAACCTGCCACCCTCAGTATATGGAGCTGGCATCCTACCCACTGAGCCACAGGTGCCACCCATATACTTCTTTTAATTGCAGTTTTTATTCTTACATAACCACCAATAGAATAGACCATAAGTCACAGGTACAAACAAGGCCATGGTCCATTTGTAATTTCCCCAATGATGTGGTCACTACAAATTAACCCAGTAATTGATTGGCTTTTCAGTTTCAAAACTCACTTCAGCTTTTTAAATGTTAGAAGACGTCTTGAGCTTGGCCTATTGGATGCAGTTGGACAGCAAAGAAACATGCCTTCCTCGGAGAGGATACAATTTTTTTCTAGTTTGGTATTTCCCAAACCTTAAAAGTACAAGATTCTACAATGTCATGTCAATAAAAACAGGTGGGAAGGGGAAGAAAATAATTTGCATTTTAGATGGAAACATGACCTTACAATATATTTTCTTTCTCAACCTCTTTGAAGGCTCTTGCTCAAGGCGTCACTGTTTAAACATTCCATTTACTCATGTGTTCATTATTAAACAAATACCATAGGTACTAGAGCTAAAATAGCAATCAAAGCCATGCAGCTTGCCTGTTGCAGTGGCTCATGCCTGTCATACCAGCACTTTGGGATGCTGGGGCAGGAGGCTCTCTAGAGCCCAGGAGTTTGAGGTTAGCCTGAGCAACAAAGCAAGACCCCATCTCTATAAAACAATAGAAAAATTAGCTGGGCGGGTGACATACAGCTATAGTCCCAGCTACTCAAGAGGCTGAGGTAGGAGAATTGCTTGAGCCCAGGAAGTTGAGGCTACAGTGAGCTATGTTGACACCACTGCACTCTAGCTCAGGCAACAGAGTGAAACCTCTGTTTCAAAAAGAAACAAAACAAAACAGCAAAAACCATAGAGCTTACAGTTGAGTATTTCCTAAGGGCTGAATCAATTTCAAAATATTCTGCAATCTTTTTCCTCTTTTAGGTAGTTCATAGGCCATGGAGAAGAGGCTGGTATTTCTTTGATGACAGAGAAACCATCTTTTTCAGACCTTTTGCTTGTGATACAAAACTTGAATGGGTGTGCCAGATTCCAAAAGGTGAGTGGCATCCCCTTTCACAACTGTCTCATATTAACATTGTGAATGCCAAGCTAAAAGTTACCTGAAGGAGCATTTTTGTCTACAATTTTAATGTCTAAAACCCTATGAAGATGCATCTAATAGATTAAGCCATACCTGCCTGCTTTTCCCTCCTAATACCATGCAGAAGGCTAAGTCACTGAAATTTGGTGATACAAAATTTATTTGACCATAGAAGACTTTGTATAGAAGATAAAATTTAAGGCTTACATAAATTTTGCAATGAAAGATTAAGCAAAAGGACAAAAATAATAGAATCATGTTAATTAATTTTTTTTCATTTTTTCATTAATATTATGGATTCATAATAGTTAAATATTTTTATAGGGTATGTGTGATGTTTTGACATAGGCATACAATGTGAATTAATCAAATCAAAGTAATTAAGATATCCTCAGGCATTTATCATTTCTTTGTGTTAGGAATGCTCCAATTCCACTCTTTTGCTTATTCTGAAGTATACCCTAACTTATTGTTGATTATAATCACTTTCTTGTGCTATCAAATACTATTCATTCTCTCTATCTAAATATATTTTTACACCTATTAACCGTCCCCACTTTATCCCCTCTATCTTGCCTACCCTTCCCAGCCTCTGATAACCATCATTCTACTCTCTGTCTCCATGAGATCAATTGTTTTAATATTTAGCTCCCACAGATGAGTGAGAACATGTGAGATTTCTCTTTCTGTGCTTGGCGTATTTCACTTAACATAATAATCTCCAGCTCCAGCCATGCTGTTGCAAATGGCAGGATTCCATTCTTCTTCATGGATAAATAGGGTGGCACCTGTGGCTCAAAGGAGTAGGACACCAGCCCCATATGCTGGAGGTGGCGGGTTCAAATCCAGCCCTGCCCAAAAACAAAAAAAAAGAAAGAAAGAAAGAAAAAAAAGAAAAGGAAACAATCAACAGCCCTGCCCAAAAAAAAAAAACAATAATTCCTTGACGATCATAAGTGATGGTACTTAATCACGCAAACCTTGCTTGCCAAATAAGATGGCAAGGAATTCTGATATACTGTGAAATAATATCTAATTTCATGGATAAATAATGTTCCCTTGTGAATATCTATCACAAGTACTTTATCTACCCATCCATTGGTGGACACTTAGATTGATTCCAGCTCTTGGCTGTTATGAATAGTGCTACATTAAACATGGGAGTGCAGGTATGCTTCCACTACACTGATTTCCTTTTATACACAGAGAGTGCCAGAAAAAGTATACACATTTTAAGACCTGTTATCTATGTATTACTTTTCAAAGGTGACTCGAAGGTACCATGACTAGTCAAGTGTACCTAGGCATACTACACGTATCCATTTTACCTGAAACTCACACTTTTTGATAATGATTGATTTTACTTCAAACAAGATCTCTTAAAATGTGTATACACTTTTTTGGCACATCAGGTATATGCCCAACAGTGGGATTGCTGGGTCATGTGGTAGTTCTGTTTCACTTCTCCATAGTGGTTGCACTAATTTACGCTCTCGGTACCTATGTACGAGGGTTCCCCTTTCTCCACATTCTCACCAGCATTCATTATTCCCTATCTTTTGATAAAAGCCATTTTCACTGCAATGAGACATCTCATTGTAGTGGGGTTTTCTTAAATTATAGTTTTGATTTGCATTTTTCTGATGACTAATGATGTTGAGCATTTTTCATATACCTTTTGGCCATGTGTATATCTGATTTTGAGAAATATTTAATCAGCTCTTTTGCTCATTTTAATCAGATTATTTTATTTTTTTCCTGTTGAGTTGTCAGAGCCCCCTATATGTGGTATATTCTTATCTTTAATCCCTTTTCATATGAGAAGTTTGAAAATATTTTTTCCCATTCTGAGGGTTGTCTCTTCACTTTGTTGATTTTTTCCTTGGCTATGCAGAAGCTTCTTAGCTTAATGTGATCCCACTTCTCCAATTTTGCTTTGGTTTCCTGTGCTTTAGGGGTGTTACTGAAGAAGTCCTTGTCCAAGCCAATGTCCTAAAACATTTCCCTAATGTCTTTTAGTAGTCTCACAGATTAAGGTCTTAGACTTAAGTCTTTTATTCGTTTTAATTTGGTTTTTGTATATGAAACTAGACTCTTGAAAGAAGAGTCTAGTTTCATTCTTCTGCCTATGGATATCCAATTATCCCAGCACCATTTATTGGAGAGACTGTCCTTTCCCCACTGTATGTTCTTGGCACCTTCGTCGAAAATAAATTCACTATCAGTGTGTGGATTTATTTCCAGGTTCTATATTCTGTTCTTTTGGTCTATGTGTCTGTTTTTATGCCAGTACCATGCTGTTTGGGTTACGATAGCTCTGTAATTTGAAGACAGGTGATGTGACTCCTATTTGTTCTTTTTGCCTAGGATGGCTTTGGCTATTCTTGGTCTTTTGTGGATAAACATAAATTTTAGGTTAGGTTTTTCTGTTTCTGTGAAGAATGTCATTGCTATTGATTTTTATTTTGATGCAAAATGAAGACAATCTTAGAAGAATGAGGCAGGAGGCAAGAAATCAAAATTTGGCAGTCCCTCTGAAATTTAGAAACTATTTGCAATGAATTCAAAATTGCTAATACTTTTTGTAAGTTCAAATTTAGAAAACCAATTAGATAGAAGAGGCTTCAATAACAAAAAGAAAAAAGGAGAAAAGAAACAAATGTCCTTTACTTATCTTTTTACTAGAAAAATATTTGGTAAATATTAAGATTTTAATTCCCAAATTACTTTTAAGCAGATATTGGATATATGAAATAATTAGTGAAAAACACAAAGGAGGTTCTAAAATGAATTAGTGAACTGAATGTAAACAGATCATTGAAACTAAAGGTACGTCTTTCTACAAGTTCTTAAAGAACTTGGAGCTGTCTATTAGAAGATTGTTCTTTTTCCTAAAATAGGCCCCATATTGCCTTTAAAAGACCTCAGATGTGGCTCAGCACCTGTAGCTCAGTAACTAGGGGGCCAGACACATACACTGGGGCTGGCGAGTTCAAACCCAGCCCAGGCCTGCCAAACAACAATGACAACAACAACCACAAAAATAGCCAGGCATTGTAGTGGACGCCTGTAGTCCCAGCTACTTTGGAGACTGAGGCAAGAGATTCGCTTAAGCCCAAGAGTTTGAGATTTGCTGTGAGCTGAGACACCACGGCACTCTACCGAGGACAAGATAGTAAAACTCTGTCTCAAAAAGAAAAAGAGCTCAGATGTGACATTAGGTACAGTAATTGGCAAGTCTCTTTCACAAAGGTAAACTGTCCAGCCATTAGTAAAAGTGTGTATGTGTGTGTGTAAAAGAGAGAGAGAGATAGGCTTTTTCTAAAGGAGAAATCATAGTTGAGTTATTCCTGATTGTTTGATTCAACTGAAAAAAGGGACAAGGGAAACCAGTTTGAATATCCTCTAAGCAAGTGGAAAAGTAACTATGTATATAATTAATTCAGAAACGTCTGGTTTGAAGCATTAATGTGAACCTCCCATTATTCTGGCATTTGTGAAACCCGTGCATGGAAGATGTCATTGCTTCCACCCAGAAGCCCTCATGGGTAGCTGCTGCCCCTACCTCCTGTCAGGGTGATGGAGCAGACCAAGAGTTTAAACAAGGGCAGCTTAGAAATGACAAATCAGTGACCACAGGAAATAGCATTTTATACACATGTGTGTGTGTGCACATGCACATACACATTTTAAAAGGAAAAATCTACATTAAAATTGCAATATTTAAGTCAAGAGATATAATACATGAGATAACAAACATCAGTATATATTGAGCATTATAGCTTTTTTCTTTCAGATTTATATGGGGTTACAGATGATTAGGTTACATTGTTTACCTTTGTTAGGTAAAGTTCCTCCTGCTGTAGTTGTGCCCCTCACCCAGGAGGTGTGCAGTGTACCTTACATTGTACCTGTGCAAGAGCACACCAACCCCCTCCCTCTCCCCTTCCCTGCCCCCCCAACATCCCCTTCCCCCAATTTGAATTAATTGAGTTTTTCTCTCGTGTGGACATCTGTTTGTTTGTCTACTGGCTTCATGTTAATATTGAGCATGTTGTATACTTCCTTTTCCATTTTTGTGTAGTATAATTATAATAGTTTTTCCCTTTCTTAAAATGTGTATACATTTTTTGCCACCCTCTCTCTGTATATATGTATATAGATACACATATACACATATATGTATATACACAGTAGAACTTCCATAGTTGACCTCCTCCCGACATTGATCACCTCCTGAAATTGACCTAATTTTCTTAGACTGGACATGCACATGTATGTATCAGTACAGCGACCTGAGTTCCTTGCATTAACCTCCTCAATATGTTAACCAGTTTGTTATTGTCCCTTCGGTGGTCAACTTACAGAGGTTCTACTGTATTATTTTAAACAAAATAGAAGGGAAATAACTGATTTAGTGAATATAAATTGATTAATCAAACAAATAAATGTAAATAATTGTGCCACTCACTCTCCCCATGCAGAAAAAATATATACAACTGAACAACCCCCTGTCTCAGCCTATTCCCAATTATACAAAGCAATTAATGATTGCTTGCTCCAGGGTTGAAATGTTATGTTAACTCCCTTTGACAGTATTGTATCTAAATTTCTTTTTTTCTTTTTGAGATAGAGTCTCACTGTGTCACCCTGGGTAGAATGCTGTGGTATCACAGCTCACAGCAACCTCAAACTCTTGGGCATAAGTGATTCTCTTGTCTCAGCCTCCCAGGTAGCTGGGGCTACAGTTGCCTGCCACAACGCCCGGCTATTTTACCCTGTATCTACATTTCTAAGTTACAGTATGTTGCATTCACCTCACCTGGTTGGATATTTTCTTGGTTATTAGAACAGCCAAAGTCTATTCAGCTTGTATTAATCTCTATTTTTTTATTTTCTTGAAGAAATTTTCCTCTTCTGGATCCCAAATCACCAGGCCACTTCTCCAGCTCTTGCCTTTTTATTACCTAGTTCAAATCAGTCCCTTCTCCTCTAAAGGGGATATTTTAACAACCTATAAATTCAAAGTAGTCAAAACCACTATGGTTATATTTACTTTTTAAATATTCTTTTTTATTTTTTTCTCTTATTTATTTATTTATTTATTTTAAATCATAGCTGTGTACATTAATGTGATCATGGGGCACCGGTTTCATAGACTGTTTGACACATTTTCATCACACTGGTTAACATAGCCTTCCTGGCATTTTCTTAGTTATTGTGTTAAGACATCTACATTCCACATTTACTAAGTTTCACATATACCCTTGCAAGATGCACCGCAGGTGTAATCCCACCAATCATCCTCCCTCTGTCCACCTCCCCCCTCGCTCCCCTCCCTTTCCCCCTTCCCCCTATTCTTAGGTTGTAACTGGGTTATAGCTTTCATGCGAAAGCCATAAATTAGTTTCATAGTAGGGCTGAGTACATTGGATACTTTTTCTTCCATTTTTGAGATACCTTACTAAGAAGAATATGTTCCAGCTCCATAATTGAGAAAATTATATTAAAAAATCCCTTTATAAAAATCTCTTTAGGAAAATTACCTATAATGCTACTACCCAAAAATAGCTACTTTATTTCTTAATACCTTGTACACACATACATATTTGTAATCTTGTATAAGAAAATCTTGCATCCTGTTTTTCTCACTAATTTAGAGATATTTAAAGATCACATACACATACAGCTTTCCTAACATACAAATGATCATAAGTCTTTGACAAAATTATAAACAAGAAACTGTACATTTCCACGGATCTGCAGCATTACTGATGGAAATTATCCGCTACTAAGAAAACTGGCTCAGGGAGACTGACGGGATATGGAGGCAGACCTCAGAGAAGGGGCTTTTGATACCTTAGACTCTAATGCCACACAAAATTAACAACAGCTACTTTACCCTGTAATTTTAAGATTAGTAAAATTTTGACTTGAATGATGTGTGATCAAAATGAAATGGGTGGAAAGCAAGTCAGATCCTTTGGGGGACTGTTCTGTGCCTGGCACCATGCTGGGTGTTTCCTTGGGGTAAACATGATTGTCACACTGTCTTTGTGAGTTATGTAATAGAGCCCAGTTTTTATGATGTAGAAATTTGAGGCTCAGGAAGTTAAACAGCTCCTCCAAAGTACCATGGCAGCACAGTGCACAAGAGCATTTAGACACTGACCAACTTCAAAGCCTCTCATTCTGTGTAGTGGGCAATATTTCCTCCATTTCCATCCTGGAGTCCTGAGTGGTTTTTATTATTTTCCCCCCATTTTGTCTCACCTTCAAAAAAGGCTCAGTACTGGATCATTGTACATTATTTCCAAAGGTGTCTAGAAGACAATAAACTCTACCAGCCTAGGTTTACAGAACATTACTCAAATTTCATTAGATGGAGAAGTGGTTTTTGAATAACCTCATTCTACAATGGTTTCTGGATGTGCATTCCTTAGGCTCTATGTAACATATACAATATCGTCACTGACTCATTTTTACTTTCTAATTCTTAGTGCTATTTTGTCCATCTAGTCTTCCTTTGTGACTGTCATGACATAAAGTAAAGGATTGCTAGTAATACTTTATTAACATTTAACAGGTGGGCTTTTTTTGTTTGCCCCTGAGTCAGCTTTTAACACAGGCCACACAAATTATTTCAAGTAATCATAACTTGAAATGGTTTGGCTAGAAATTTACAAACCTTAGCAATACCGTAAGTCCTTTTGAGCTGCATTAAAGGCCCTCCTGGTATATTATGGTCCTTCCTGATCTGTAAGTGAATACTAAAGCCAATTGCTTTCTTCCTTATGCAGGCCACACTCCAAAGACACCGGACTGGTACAATCCAGGTGAGTTAAGAGAACTTAAATTTAGCCAAAGCTGCTTTCAATAATGCCTTTAGTTAATTATTTAAGTGTCAGCTACTCTATACGTCTCTATAAAATTTCTCCAGGCAAGCAAGGTGCGTGGTTGCTGTGGGATGAGGCAATGAGTGTAGACCAGGCGTCCTCAAACTGTGGCCCGCGGGCCACATGAGGCGGTGTGAATTGTATTTGTTCCCATTTTGTTTTTTACTTCAAAATAAGATATGTGCAGTGTGCATAGGAATTTTTTCATAGTTTTGTTTTGTTTTTTTAAAGTATAGTCCGGCCCTCCAACAGTCTGAGGGACAGCGAATTGGCCCCCTGTTTAAAAAGTTTGAGGACACCTGGTCTAGACGTTTCCTTCCCTCCGAGTTTAAAAGTGGCAGAGTCACTGGCTCAGGAAGCTTTAGTTCCTTGTAGTTGCACTGCCCCAGCCAAAGAGAAACACTAATTTATAGTTTTAAATGTTGAGCCATACCTAGAGGATACAGTTTGGTTTGCACAGGCAAAACTCTGCTCTTCCTCTTCCTCTCCTTTAGAGCGTGCTGGAATTCATGGACCTCCAGTTATAATTGAAGGAAGTGAATACTGGTTTGTGGCTGATCCGCACTTAAACTACGAAGAAGCCAACCTGTACTGTGCGAGCAATCACAGCTTTCTTGCTACTATAACATCTTTTGCAAGACTAAGAGCCATCAGAAAAAAAATAGCAAATGTAATTTAAAACAATGTATTTTAAGTATATTACTTACTTCTATACATATTCCATTAAAAATATTTCAAAAATGCTACCCAAATTTACAAAAGTTAAATGTTCCTTTAATGTAAGATTTGTCTTATGACTATCTAATTCTTGTTAGAAAAGTTAAATAGAACTGCTTAATGTTTTAAAGTATAGAAGATTAATAATAAATGACAATTTATAAGATGAGAACATCGGTAGGTAATATAAATGATCCTGATTTCTTTCTCCTCTTTTCGCTGAATGCTAACTTGCATTTCTGGTTGTACTGAGTAACTGCAAAATACTTTTTGGAAAGAAAAATAAATTCCTTTTAAATTTATTTATTTTTTTGAGACAGAATCTCACTATGTTGCCCTCGGTGGAGTGCCATGGCGTTACAGCTCACAGCAACCTCTAACTCTTGGGCTTAAGCGATTCTCTTGCTTCAGCCTCCCAAATAGCTGGGACTACAGGCACCCACCACAATGCCCGGCTATTTTGTTGTTGTTGTTGCAGTTGTCATTGTTGCTTTAGCTGGCCCAGGGCCAGGTTCAAACCTGCCAGCCTCAGTGTATGTAGCTGGCGCCCTACCCACTGAGCTACAGGCACCGCCTAAATTTATTTTTAAATTTGTAATGAATTGCAGTAGGATACTATATTTCCACTTAATGTACTAGCCCGATTAATGTATGCTCATAATTCTACTGACCATATTTTATGTACCTAAAAATAGATCTCATACAAAGTTTTCAAACTTCTCTAATGTAAAAGATCCTGGTTTGTGTAATTTTGAGACCAAAGTAATGGAATGTCTGAAAATTAATGTGGTTTGTGGTTATAGTAAGTTAGGGCATTTAAGTCAATCTCCTAGAAAACACAGTACATATAAGAATGTATGTTTGGTTTGTGTTTCAGATATCTGTTGATGAACAGAAGTGGTGGGTGAGAACCAGTGACCAGCCTATAGATCATCGTTATACCTAGTATGTGACATCACTGATTCTGCCTTTGTAAAGTTATCACTTAAAAGAAGCGCTCCCAGAGATATTTTACTGAACAGATTACTACTTACAAGTAGCCTGAACTATGAAGTATTATAATAAACTGCCTAAATTAGAGAAACCAAATCCTTTTGCATGTTACCATTGAGAAAAAAGCAGTATAAAATAATTGCATTAGTATTAAATTTAAAATTAAAATAATGGGGTAAAAACGAGAATGGAACATCTAATTACATGATGAGTTGCCAAATCTCTTGTTTTCTTTTAGCTCACACCTGGCACACTACTTTCCCATGGCGGTTGGAGAGGAATGCTTGTACATGTCTGCCAAGACTTGGCTTATTGGTAAGGTTAATTCCAAATCCTTTAATGTTGATTATGTAATATGTGAATTTCAGGTTCCATTTCTAGCTTGATCTTGTTTTTCTTTTGATTAAATGTTTGATACCTTCATCTCATTCTGGTTTATTGTTGACGATAGCTCAAATTCCAAATACAAACGAAAGTGATTTTCGCTGTGACTATTTTAACTTCCTTTATCCTAAAGCAGTTACTTAGAAATAATATCACCGCTTTCATAACTAATAAGCATTTAGACAAATTTATAAAGATAAATAGGCAGGAGTTCTAAAATATAGTCTAGGTTTCTTTCTTCCTTACTAGATTTACCCTTCAACTCTCTTCCTATTTCTTCCTGCCATCACTCTCGGATGGTGTGATGGTTCATAACAGATGTATGCTTTAAAAAATAATAATAATTTTTAATTATTATGGATACATAATACTTGCATATATTTATAGGGTGTATGTGATATTTTGATACAGTTATACAATGCATGTTAATCAAATCAGGGTAACTGGTAATCCATCACCTCAAGTATGTCATTTCTTCGTGTTGAGAACATTCTAATTCCACTCTTTTAGTTATTTTAAAGTGTAACATAACTTATTGTTGACTATAGTCACTTTGTTGTGCTATCAAATATTGTTCACTCTAACTAGCTATATTTTGGCACTTATTAACCATCCCCACTTTATCTTCCCCTTGCCCAGCACCCTTCCCAACCTCTGGTAGCCACCATTCTACTCTGTCTATAGGAAATCAATTGTTTTAATATTTAGCTCCCACAGATGAATGAGAACATGTGTGTTTGGCTTATTTCATTTAACATCACGTTCTCCAGTAGTGTTGTTGCAAATGAAATGGCAGTCTTTCGTTCTTTTTATGCTCTGGAATATTCCATTATGTATTTGTACCACATTTTCTTTATCCATTCATCCCCTGGTACTCACTTAGGTTGATTCCAAATCTTGGCTATTGCGAATAGTGTTGCATTAAACATGGGAGTACAAATATCTTCTCAGTGTACTGATTTCCCTTCTCTAGATATATACCCAACGGTGGGATTTCTGGGTCACATGGTGGTTCTTTGACTTCTTCATGATGGCTGCACTGATTTACACTTCCCCTGACAGTGCATAGGGTTCAGTTCCCCTTTCTTCACATCCTCATTAGCACTTGTTATTGCCAACCTTTTAGTAAAAGCTATTTTTAACTGGGATGAGACATCTCATTGTAGTTTTTATTTGCATTTCTCTGATAATTAGTGATGTTGAGCATTTTCTTTTCATATACCTGTTGGCCATGTGTATCTTTTTGAGATAACATAGCTCTTTTGCCCATTTTAATCAGATTATTTTATTTTTTTCCTATTGAGTTATCAGAGCTTCATGTATATTCTAATCATTAATCCCTTGTCAGATGGGTATTTTGCAAACATTTTCTCACATTTTAAGGATTGTCTTCTCACTCTGTTGACTGTTTCCTTTTCTTTTTTTTCTTTTCTTTCTTTCTTTCTTTCTTTTTTTTTTTTTTTTTGTTTGTTTGTTTTTGGCCAGGGCTGGGTTTGAACCTGCCACCTCTAGCATATGGGGCCAGCGCCCTACTGCTTTGAGCCACAGGCGCCACCCTGATTATTTCTTTTTCTGTGCAGAAGCTTTTTAGCTGACATGATCCCATTTATCCATCCAATTTTGCTTTGGTTGCCTGTGCTTTGGGAAGCACAGGACTCAGGAAGTCCTTGCCCAGACCAATGTCCTAAAACATTTCCTCAATGTTCTCTTTAGTATTTTTATGATTTCAGGCCTTAGATTTAAGTCTTGATTTTGTTTGGATTTTTGTATATGGTGAGAGATAAGGGTCGATTTCATTCTTCTGCACATGGATATCCAGTTATCCCAGCATCATTTATTGAAGAGACTTCCTTTCCCATTGTATTTTCTTGGCACCTTAGTCAAGAGTAAGTTCACTATAGATGTGTGGATTTACTTCTGGGTTCTCTGTTCTGTTCCATTGGTCTTTGTGTCTGTTTTTATGCCAGTACCATGCTGTTTTGTTTACTACAGCTCAGGAGCAAAATTTGAAGACAGTTCTGTTCTTTTTGCCTAGGATGGCTTTGGCTATTCTATGTCTTTTATGGTTCCCTATAAATTTTAGGATTATTATTTCTATTTCTGTGAAGAGCATCATTGGTATTTTGATGGGTATTACATTGAATCTGTAGATTACTTTGGGTAGTGTGGACATTTTAACAACAGTGATCCTTTCAATCCACGAGCATGGAATGTCTTTGCATTTTGTGTGTGTCCCCTTCAATATCTTTCATCAATGTGTTATAGTTTGCATTGCAGAGATCTTTCACTTCTTTGATTAATCCTAGATATTTTATTTTATTTCTAGATCTTGTAAATGGGAGTACTTTCTTGGTTTCTTTTCCAGATTATTTTCTGTTGACATATAGAAATGCTACTGGTTTTTGTATGTTGATTTTGGATTCTGCAACTTTACCAAATTCATCTACTAGTTATAATAGTTTTCTTTATGGAGTCTTAAGGCTTCTCTACATGTAAAATCATATCATCTGCAAACAAGGATAATTTGACTCCTTCCTTTCCAATTTGAATGCCAAATGTGTGCTTTTTTTATAGGTAATATTGACATGCTATACCCTACTGATAAGAATAATAATAGAAGACAGAAATTTCCAGAGAGGAAAGGGAATATATTTTAACCATCTGGGAAAGACTGATTTAATGAACTTTTCTTAACTACTAGGTAGTTTTTAAAATGTGATGACTGAAAACTTCTCACCACAGTAATCCACTTTTCATTTCTCAGACTTAAGTAAACCAGCAGACTGTAGTTCCAAGTTTCCCTTCATCTGTGAAAAATACAATGTATCTTCATTAGAGAAATATAGCCCGGATTCTGCAGCTAAAGTACAGTGTTCTGGAGATTGGATTCCTTTTCAGAATAAGGTAAAAAGAGAATTATTGTGCAAACAATAATTGCTTTCATGCTGGTTGTGTGGCCTACAGCAGAAAGACAACCCATTAAACACTTTCACTAAGATAGCCTCTGTATGCTATGTATTTCAGTATCCCACCTGATTCTCTATTTTGCCAGAAACTATGAGTGGTATTAAGAGTTAACTCTCGGCTCAGCGCCCATAGCTCAGCGGTTAGGGCGTCGGCCACATACACCAAGGCTGTCAGGTTCAAACCCAGCTAAAAACAATGACAATTGCAACAAAAAAATAACCACTCGTTGTGGTGAGTGCCTGTAGTCCCAGGTACTTGGGAGGCTGAGGCAAGAGAATCACTTAAGCCTAAGAGTTTGAGGTTGCTGTGAGCTGTGATGACACAGCACTCTACTGAGGGTGACATAGTAAGACTCTGTCTCAAAAAAAAAAAAAAAAAAAGAGTTAACTCACAAGTTAGTCATACTTACAGGTCTTTTAAAGTTAAGCATTTGTATTCTTTGTGACTAACATTTGAACTGCTGAAGTTCATCTGTGAGTGGATAGTAATGCATTGAATAGTCAAAACTATCTCTATAGCATATAGGAAACTCACATAATTTCTGGCTGTTGTTTCCTTTTTTCCCCTCAAGGAAAGCATCCAAGCAGCATCTGCTAACCAAATTAATCTAACATTTCCCAAACTACTTTTCAGGGACTACACATATGCTATGAAACATTAATCACTGATCTTGCCTCCAAATGGGTATTTTATGATTAAGTAAATTTGGGAAATGCTGCATTCTGTATCTGCCTCTTTGAGATGCATAATCCATATTGCTGTGTGCATCTATCAGGAAATACATTTGGCAACAAAAAAGACATTGCTACAGTATGTTAAAACATTTATTCTCTCACATTAAAGAACTTTGAAGGTAAGCAGACTCATGCGGAAACTACATGGAGTCTTCAAAATCAGGCTCCTTTTGTTTCTGCTCTGCCATCCTTACTGAGTGGCTTCCAAGCTCAAGTCCAGGGTATCCTCTAGAAACCACCCAGTGAGTTGCCTGTATGTTATTGGCCACAGAAGACCATAAGAAGGCTAAGTATTTCAAGGAACACAGTCTGGGACATACAACTCTACACTAAAGTGATCGTAATGTTGAAAAGGAAAAGAAGTGATGTGTCTGACAGCTGAAACCATTTGTAGTAAAGTTAAGGCTACATTTTGAACTTTTAAATTAGGACAATCCTTTTAATTCCCCAAGGTCCTGGAATTATGTTAACTTGCATAGTTGTTGTCAATTTAATTAAAATATCTTGCCAAGAAAAAGAAAGACGATTTCTTTTAAAATGTATTTCTTGGCCCGGGCGTGGTGGTTCACAGCTATAATCCTAGCATTCTGGGAGGCCGAGGTGGGTGGATTGCTTAAGCTCAGGAATGTAGAGACCAGCCTGAGTGAGAGCAAGATCTTGTATATACTAAAAATAGAAAAACATGGCACTCTACCCAGGGCAGCAGAGTGAGACTTTGTCTCAAAAAAAAAAAAAAAAAAAAAAAATGCGTTTCTTAATGATACGATGATAACGAGCACAGATTTTGAAATCAGGTGGAGCTGAGTTCACTGCTGTACAACTATTTCACTTACGGGTCAAGTTACTTTAACAGCCCTGTGCCTCAGTTTCCCCATTTGTCTTGAGAATTATACAAACTGCTTAACAAACATAGAAGCCCTTAATAAATCGGAGATCTTTAAAAAATATGTAATAGTTTGAAGAACACTTCTCAGTTATTTAAATAAGGAATTCTATGGTACTACTTTGTAAATTATCCCATCTCACAGACCAAAATTTAGCAGCCCTCTAAAAGATGAGGCATTTACTTCCCATGTGATCTTTTCATGTCTAGAATCTCATGTTTCATCTGTGTCTTTGTTTGCAGTGTTTTCTAAAGGTGAAATCCACGTCTCTTAAGTTTTCTCAAGCAAGTGAGTTGTGTCACTCGTATGGTGGCACCCTGCCTTCAATCTTGAGCCAGAACGAACAAGGTACTGGAATTGTCTAGGAAACATGTTTTATTTTGATCTGAGGGCCAAGTTATTTTCAGAGACTATGGATAATTAACATATAAAAATCTTATTAAACTATTTTCTATAAAGCAGGTAAAAGATTATCTTGATAGAGATAAGATTGACATTTTTAGTATAATTTTAATTTGAATAAGTCAAACGCTTTTTTAAAAAAATGTCTTTCTAACAGATTTTATTACATCCTTGCTTCCGGGTATGGAAACCACCGTATGGATTGGTTTGCGCTGGACTGCCTATGGGAGGATCAGCAAATGGACGGATAACCGGGAGCTGACATTCAGTAACTTTCACCCATTACTGGTTGGTCGGAGGCTAAGAATACCAGGAAATGTAAGTTTCCTGAATCAGTAATCTGTTTAGCTCTGTGAAATACCTGAGTCTTCCATCAGTTATTGGATTGAGATTGCTAGTGTGTGATTCTATTTATACACAGGATAGGCAATGCAAAGTAAAAAATAGATAAGCATTTGCAAGGGACCAAGGAGAGTGGAAGGATTGAGAGTAATGGCTACAGGGCATGGGTCTTCCTTTAGGGGTGGTGAAAATGCTCCCAGATGTATTAGGGTGACGGTTCTACCATTCTGTGAATGTACTAAAAACCATTGAATGTATACTTCAAATGAGCAAATTGCCTCGTATGTGAATTATAACTCAATAAAGCTGTTACAAGAAGAAGAACAGGCACTTTCCCAGGCTTCAGGTAGATGCCCTAGTTTTTCACAGTAACATCAGATTCCTATTCACAAACATGTAAAGGCATCAAATAGCGAGCTGGAAACAGAAGTGAATAAGGATGTTTCATTTCACATTTTGGAACTTTGAGCTCTCAGCTCAGTCTCCCCAGGCAACAAGTACAAAATGAATGATGGGTTATCATTTTTTCCTAACAGCCATAGAGGGGAAGAAGGCATAACACTGACGGTGGTTCTGGAGACACCAAGATACTGCTTCCCACTGTTCTAGCCTCACCACTTTCCAGATACAGACCACCTTTTCCACAAAGGGCAAAAATTGATATATTAACATACAAGTCAAAATTTAGATACATAGGCCGGGCGTGGTGGCGCACGCCTGTAGTCCCAGCGCTGTGGGAGGCCGAGGCGGGTGGATTGCCTGAGCTCAGAGGTTCAAGACCAGTATGACCAACAGTGAGCCAGAGTATGACCCCGTCTCTACTTAACATCAAAAACAGCACAGCATCTCCAGCGGAAGAAGAAAATGAACACCAAAAAAGAGTACTTC
>CAUYPK010088504.1:0-79348 GCA_963574355.1 Loris lydekkerianus
AAAATAGAAATAAGAAATATATATCTATTTAAAAAGTAATAATGAAAAATCAACAAAAGCTCCTCCAAGTAAATTGTGAGGAAAAAACAGGGCACAAGAACAAAAACACACAAAACAAAAAAACAAAAAACAAACAAAAAAGGAAACAGCAAAAAAGCAAAACAAACAAACAAACAAACAAAAAAAGAAAGGCACTGTCTACAAAAAAGCCGTTCTTGTATGTGGAAATGCACCTCCGTATGTATGATGCAAGCTTCAGCTTTCGTAGGAATACAATCAAACTGCTATATACTGTCCAGACACCAGGTGGCGCTGCACACCACGTGGCGCTGCGTGCGGTTCCCAGGCCTATACCTGATTCACAGTTTACACTGTTACCATGGCAACCGCCTTCCATGGCCGATTGCCATTTTGGAGTTTCTGCAAAAGTTTGTGACCCAAGCAATGTGAAATCTCAGTTATTTTGCTCCAGACAGCACTCCCGACCAACCCTCCCACTCAGTGCAGGAGTCCACGCTTCTCAAATCATTCCACCCTGCTCCCAGGGTCTCCTGGAAGCTGGCGACTATAATCGGCTGTGGGGGGAGTGTTTCTCTGTTCCCCGCCAGGCCCGGAGCTGGGTCGCATGACTTGCTTTGCTCCCCGCCGGGCGGGAGCTGGGTCACGCGCTGGCGCTGCTGGGGTGGCGGAACCAGCTTGCTCAGCGGGAGGACTCGGGGACCTAATTCTGAGTTTTATGATTCAAAGTTCCCCTTTCCTATCGGGACCAGCCAGTTAGCAATGCAGCCTGAACCGCCAACCCCCTCCAGCCTTCCCCAGCAGGAATGTTGTGGTTCCACTCAATCCCTGCTGGTCTGGGAAAGGGCGCCCGCCTGAAGTTCAAAATGTCTGTTTCCCTGGCGCGCTCCCTTTCACTGTCCAGCAGATTGCCCGGTTCCCCGTGGTTTTGAGCGGCTCTCCTTTTGGATGCCCTCTCAGATCAGGATTAAATATCTGTTAATTTGATTTTATTAGCGTTCTTAAGCTGTTGCCCTCCGAAAGGGTGGGGCCTGCCGGCCGCTTGGCCAGGCAGGGAAGAGTCTCCATGGCAGAGTCTGTGGTTCCCAATTACCTCCCAGATATAGCAGTTCGCCACCTCACTGTGCGTCTCCAGCTGAGCGTCTCACACCAATAATCCATAGTCTGGCCTCGCAAATATCTTAATAAAGCTAGTCATACTAAGTTTCTGGTTTCTTGCATATAAAAGTTATGTTTATGCTATATTCTAGTCTGTTAAGTTGTAATGGCATTATGCATAAAAAAATCAATATGCATACCTTACTTAAATATTTTATTACTAAAAATGCTAATGATCATCCGTGTCTGCAGTGAGTTATCATATTTTTTCTGGTAGAAGGTCAACAGTGGTCACAGCATTTTCATGAAGAGTAGATTCAATGCCAAGAAACTACTTTGTTTATCTATGAGAAGCAATACCTCATCCCTTCAAGTTTGTTTATTTTTTTGCAGTGCTGAATTTTATGTGTCAAGCATTCAAATTTTATCATGATATTGAAGCAATTCAGTCACAACTTCAGGTTTCACTTTAATTTTAGTTTTCTTGCTATTTGTGCCACATCTGCAATTACTTCTTCCGGGCGGCGCCTGTGGCTCAAAGGGGTAGGGCGCTGGCCCCATATGCTGGAGGTGGAGGGTTCATCCCAGCTCTGGCCAAAAACTGCAATTACTTCTTCCATTGACATCTTGTACCTATGAAAGTCATCCATGAGGGCTGGAATCAATTTCTTCCAAACTTGTGTTACTGTTGATATTTTGACCTCCCATGAATCATGAATGTTCTTATTGAGATCTAGAATGGTGAATTATTTCTTTGAAAGTTTTTTTTATTTTTAAATTCAGTCAAATTTAGCAGTAGGGGGATTGCATACCAACTTTAGTGTTAGTAATGTTCTGATAAACCACTACCATTGGACTAGCCCCTTCTGGGAAAGTTTCAATTTGCTTTGCATAGCTCCATCAGAGGATTTACTGTCTAGAGCATCTGTAGCCTTATGACATGTATTTGAAAGTTGAAATTACATCTTGACCTAGGGGCTGCAGAATGAAGGTTGTGTTAGCAGGTAGGAAACCAGTGTTAGTCTCCTTGTACATCTCCATCAGAGCTCTTTGGTAACTAGGTGCATTGACAATGATCAGTAATACTGTGAAAGGAGTCTTTTATTCTAAGCAGATGTCAACAGTTGTCTTAAAATATTTAATAAAGCCTGATGTGCTGTCATTTAGGCTTTACTGTTCCATTTGTAGAGCATAGGCAGGGTCAGTTTAACATGATTCTTTAGGACCGTAGGATTTTAGGAACAGTAAATGAGCATTGGCTTCCACGTAAAGTCACCAGCTATATTAGCTCCTGACGAGACAGCCTCTCTTTTGAGGGTTTGAAGCCAGGCATTGACTACTCTTCTTTAACTGTGGAAGTCCTGGATGGCTGCTTCTTCCAATAGAAGGCTACTTCATCTACATTGAAAATCTGTTTTGTTTTGTTTTGAGCAGACAAAGTCTTGCTTTGTTGCTGAGGCTGGAGAGTGGGATCATAGCTCACTGA
The DNA here is from genome assembly GCA_963574355.1 of Loris lydekkerianus. Classification (NCBI taxonomy): domain Eukaryota; kingdom Metazoa; phylum Chordata; class Mammalia; order Primates; family Lorisidae; genus Loris; species Loris lydekkerianus. Next base: position 2,603 of record CAUYPK010088504.1, read on the forward strand.
GGCTTGAACTCCTGGGCTCAAGTCATCCTTCTGCCTCAGACTCCCAGACAGCTGGGACTCCTGGTGTGTGACTACTGTGCCAGCTAACTTAGAGGTGGCATCTTGGTATGTTTCCTAGGTTGGTCTCAAACTCCTGACCTCAAGTGATTATCCCTCCTTGGCCTTTCAAAGTGTTGGAATTATAGGCATGAGCCATGGCACCCTGCCAAAAATCTGTTTAATATAGCCATCTTCATCAACAATCTTAGCTAGATATTCTGGATAATTTGCTGTAGCTTCTACATCCGCTCTTGCTGCTTCATCTTGTACTATTATGTTATGGAGATGTCTTTTTTTTGGGGGGGGGCAGAGTCTTACTTTGTTGCCTTCAGTGTATAGTGCCATATTGTCATAGCTCACAGCAATCTCAAATTCTTGGGTATAGGTGATCTTCTTGTCTCGGCCTCCTGAGTAGCTGGGACTATAGGTGCCTGCCCCAACGCCTGGCTACTTTTAGAGATGAGGTCTCCCTCTAGCTCAGGCTTGTCTCAAACCTGTGAGCTCAGGCAATCCACCCGCCTTGGCCTCCCAGAGTGCTAGGATTACAGGCATGAGCCACTGTGCCTGCCCCCGAGATGTCTTCTTCCCTAAACTTGTGAGCCAGATTCTACTAGCTTCAAACTTTTTTTCTACACGTACAGCTTCTTCACTTCTTTCAGCTTTCATAGAATTTTAGAGAGTTAGAGGCTTGCTCTGTGTTAGCCTTTGGCTTAAGGCTGTGGTCTCCAATTCCTGGTGATACTGGAATTTTGTCTTCAGTAGGTCCTTGGTCTCGGTGATTCGAAGAATGAATCCATGGACCATAGATCAGTGGTAAGACAGGATTTATTTATAGAAAAGAATACAGAAACACAGAGCTCCTGGCAGGGAGAAACAAACCAAGGGGGGTAGAGGGGGACTGGGAGAAAAAAAAAAAATCTCGCTGTCTGTCTGTCTGTCTGTCTGCCTGCCTGTCTCTCCAGGCTGGTTTTTTCCCAGGGGTATATATAGTCACATAGGGTCTTCTGTAGTTACATTTGGTGGGACTTGGTAGTTATATTTAGCATGTATGGGTCCTCTAAATGTAGTTACATTTAGCAAATGAATGGCTACAATCCCTTTTACTCCCAAGCCTAGGAAATTTACATGAAATTGACCAGGCCTCTCAAATGCTAGGGGAGGGAAACCTAAGGTGTGGTGTCTCCCCAGCAGTTGTCTGGCCCCTCTAGGCTACTGGAGCCTATTGCAGGGGGGGTCCCCCTGCCCCCTCCAGCCCACTGGTTCCTCTGCCCGCTGCCACTGCACCAACACTGCCAAAGCAGAGGCAGCAGGTCTGCCCCTCAGCTCCCCCAAGCTGGCTGAGGGGCCACCTGTCCTGTATCACTGGGATGTGGACCAATACTAGTCCATGGCCTTTTAGGAACTGTGTAGCATCACTGCCTAAGCTCCACGTTCTGTCCCCCCCATACCCAATCTGTGGAAGAATTGTGTTCCATGAAACTGGTCTCTTGTGCTGAAAAGGTTGGGGACTGCTGGCTTAGGGGGATGTTGTTGCTTGTTAGATCTTCTATCCAGACCACTAAAACTTTCTCCATATCAGCAATAAGCCTCTTTTACTTTGTTATCATTTATGTGCTCACTGGAGTAGCTCTTTTTAAAAAAAAAATTTTTTTTTTTACTTAATTAAAAAAAAAATTGGCCAGGCACAGGGGTTCATTTCTGTAATCCTAGCACTCCGGGAAGCCGAGGCATGAGGATCACTTGAGGATTGCTTGAGGTCAGGAGTGAGACTCGGCAGACGGTGGGCTCAGACACAGAAAGATTTATAGATGAATGACAAGGGTGAGGCAAGTTTCTGCCTGATGGTGGAGAGGCATTGTTGCCTAGTAGTTTGATACATGGACTCAGTCTGTGTCTTGGTTCGACTCACTGGTCTATCATTTAGTAGTAGTGTTCTTCTCTTTTGGCTTGATCTCCTTATTCGTGAAGTGGGGATAACCACAGTACTTATTGTTAGGAATAGGTGAATTAATAATATAAAATACAGTGAAACCGTCATAGTTGACCACCTCCCTACATTGACAACCTCCTTAAGTTGAGCTAATTTTCATAGACTGGACATGCACCACATACATGTATCAGTGCAGGAGGCCAAGTTCCTTTTTTTGACCACCTCTGTGTGTTGTTTGTTACAATCCCTTGGACAGAGGTATTTTAACTAGCACCTGGCATATGGTTAAATACATAAAGTTAGCTTTTATTGTTTTATAGTTTCTTTTTTTTTTTTTTGGGGGGGGGGACAGAGACTCAAGCTGTCACCCTGGGTAGAGTGCTGTGGCGTCACAGCTCACAGCAACCTGAAATTCTCGAGCTTAAGCGATTCTCTTGCCTCAGCCTCCCGAGTAGCTGGGACTATAGGCACCCACCACAATACCTGGGTGCATATTTTTTGGTTACAGTTGTCATTGTTGTTTGGTGGGCCAGGGCTTGGACTCGAACCCGCCAGCTCCGGTGTATATGGTGCCCTAGCCACTTGAGCCACAGGCGCCGTGCCTGTGGCTTCTGTTTACTTTTTTTCTGTTCAGTGATGTAACTTAAAGTTGTTAGTTGAAAAAGGGATGGAGAACATTGGTATCTCACAGGAATGAGAAAATATATTGTTTGTCATAAAGAATAGTGGCATGTGGTGGTATTGACTTTGAGACTGGTAATTATTATTTGTAGTGTCAATAATCTTTTGCTGTGAGATTTTCTAGAGGAGGCCTCAGCTGCATATCTGTAGGCACAAAGAAGTCAGGGTGTCAGGTTTATTGAGGTCTGGGTTTTTCCCAGGTGAGTGTGACAGAATAGTGACTGTGGAGCAGGGAGGTTAAGGGTATATTCATAGGAGCCTTATGATAAGCTGTATGGATTCTGGCATTGGATAAGAAGGAAAGTGAAGCCTGAAAGAACTGATGGAAACAGGACTGGACTTCAGAGACAGTAGTACTGAGAGAAGCTCTAATTGGGTGAATCATCTTACATATCATGTTACTTATTTTTTTTATGCTTATTGTTTGGGGTTTATCATTCCCCAAAACATAACATTCCCCATAAACATTATGAGGGAGGTTTTTAGGTTTGTTTTTCTTTTCTCTAATGTTTTCCATGCATCTAGAACAATGCCTGGTATATGTTAGGCAACCATTAAATATCTGTTAAATAAACTAAATGAAGTAAAATAATCCAGGCGAGATGATGGTGGAGGTGGTGAGAGATGCTCAGATCCTGTATGTATTTTGAAGGTTTATCTGATAGGAACTGCTGGTGGATTGGAGGTGAGACATGAGAGGAGACAAGGATCTCCATCAGGGTTTGGCCTGAGCCACTGAAAGAATGATGTTACTTTAAATTTAAAAAAAAGGTGTTACTCTTTGTTGAGATGTAGAAAGCTGTGAGAGGAAGAGATCATATTTGGATATGAGATGTGAGATCTCTATTAGATGTGAAGGAGAGACTAAGTGAGGTGTTCAGTTTGCTATCTGAGTCTAGAGTTATGGAGGAGGCACTGGGACTCTAGATATTAATTTGTAAGTCATTATTAGCACACTGACAGTTTTTAAAGCCTGGAGACTAGATGAGACCCTGAGGGAATTAATGCAGATCAAAAAATGGTCAGGTATGAAAAAATGCCATGGCACTCTACTGAGAGCTTATGCCTGTAATCCCAGCATTCTGGAAGGCCTAGGCCGTAGGATTGCTTGAGCTTAGGATCCAGGACCAGCCTGAGCAAGAGTGAGATTCTGTCTCTACTTTAAAAAGAAAAAACCTGGGCAGTGCCTTGTGGCTCAGGGAGTAGGGCGCCGGCCCCATATACTGGAAGTGGCGGGTTCAAACCCGGCCTTTGCCAAAAACTGCAAAAGAGAGAAGAAAAAAAGAGAAAACCTAGCTGGGCATTGTGGCAGGCGCCTTGTAGTCTCAGCTATTCGGGAGACTGAGACAGGAGGATTGCTTGAGCCCAGGAGTTAAAGATTGCTGTGAACTAGGCTGACACCACAACATTCTAGCCTGAGCAACAGGGTGAGACTCAAAAAAAAAAAAAAATCAGTTGTTTCTTACCTTGATGAGAGCTTAAGTAAGGTGAGAAGTGAGTTGACTTTTGGATTTAACACTGTGGAGTTTTATTTGTGACTTTGAGTAATTTTGTTGAAAACAAAATTTTATAAAGTTTTTTTTGTGAAATTTAGGTTAAAGTCTCTGGAAAGGTGTTAAGACTTCACTTAGATACTCTTTTAGGTAGATATTATTGATTTTATTGTATTTGAAAATATAAATTAGTTAAAAATAGGTTATTTAAAAATTGATTTGATTATACAAAGTAACTATGCTTATACTGTGATACAGAAAAAAAGGTTGAAAAATTCTGTCTTGCTGGAATTATGACATAATCAATAGTAGTTGTTTGAAGAATGATTTTGGTTAGCATCCTTTCTGCTTGAAAGCATATCCTAGTATGATCTTTTAAATTAAATCATAAACACATAGATCGTGTATACATTAATGCATTTATGGGGTACAACGTGCTGATTTCATATAGAATTAGGAACGCTTACATCACATTGGTTAATATATACCTCATCTCATTTACTTAATTATTGTGTTAAGGCGTTTATACTCTATGCTTAATAGATCCAGCATGTACCCTTGCATTATGCACCATAGGTGTGATCCCACCATTCCTAGCATGATCATTATCCTGACATGTAGGATGACCGTGTACCCCCTCTAAGATGGAAGAAATTCCAGCCTCCTATTAAGAACTATGTAATCAGGGATTTTGAAGAACTAATTTAATTCACTTTATTACCAATTTGCTAATATTGTATCTTTAGTAGATGTAAGCCAATAAATTTTAATGTACTGGTGTAGAACTTAGAGTCTTTATGGAAGTTCCATTCACTGGTACTTTGTCTTTTGCTGTTACATTTGATTGTCAATTTCTAGCGTTTTTGTTTTGTTTTTAAAAGTTCCAAGGTAGTATCTTTTAGAAATATAGTTTAGGTTGAGAAAACAGTTGCATTTACAATTTATTTTTCCATTTAAAATGTTTTAAGAAGGTGGCATTGAGAATTACTAATTACAGAATTTTAATCTGGAAGGTTATCTTTAATGGAAATTATTACTTATTTTAATGTTGTTTAGGAAGATTCTTACCTCTGAAGACAATGTTAGGACCAAGATATGATAGTCAAGTTGCTGAAGAAAATAGGTTCCATCCCAGTATGCTCTCAAATTATCTGAAGAGTCTGAAGGTAAGAAACAAAACTTTTTTTGCTACTGATTTAATACTTCATCTCTCTTTTGTTCATCAGATAGCTTTAAGAAAACCTTTATTTTGGTGGTGCCCATAGCTCAGTGGGTAGGGTGCTGGCCACATGCACCCATGGGGGACTTGAAGCCAGCCCGGGGCAGCTAAACAACAATGACAACTGCAACAAAAAAATAACCGGGAGTTGTGGTGGGTGCCTGTAATCCCAGGTGCTTGGGAGGCTGAGGCAAGAGAATCACTTAAGCTCAAGAGTTTGAATTGCTGTGAGCTGTGATGCTACAACACTCTACTGAGGGTGACATAATAAAAAACAAAACAAAACAAAAAAAACCCTTTATTTTGAAATAATTAAACTTAGAAAGTTTGCATACATATACAGAGTTCTACCTTCTCCCAGCTTTTCCCAGTGGTGACATTTTATGTAATTGTAGTATTGTATCAAAAGCAGGAAATTAACTTTGGTACAGTACTACTACCTTATTCAGTTTTCATATGCATTTATTTGTGTTTGTGTATATGTCTGTGTCTATACAGATAGATCTTGTTTATGAAGTTGTGGTGATTGCAGAACTGTTCCATTTCCAGAAAGGAACTCTCTTACACTACCCTTAGAGTCAGACCCTCTCCCTGCCCCTGACTGTGTACCCCTGCAACTGTTGACCAATTCTCCATCTGTAGTTTTGGTGCTTAGACAAAGTTCTATAAATGGAATAAAAAAATGTAGGACTTTTTGGGATTAGCTTTTTTCACTAAGTGTAATGCCCCTGCAGTACATCCAAATTATTGCATGTATCAACAAAAGTTTATTCTTTTTTTATTGTTGAATTGTATGGATGTACCAAAGTTTAATTGTTTTTCTGTTGAAGGACTTTGGGTTGTTTCCAGTTGTGGGGTATTATAAATTTGTAAATTGTGGGGCTGCAGCCCTTGGTGTCTTGGAGTTAAAATTTCTCTCTCTCTTTTTTTTTTTTTGAGACAGAGTCTTTATCTTTGGTAGAGTGCAGTGGCCTCATAGCTCACAGGAGTCTCAAACTTCTGGGCTCAAGTGATCCTCTTGCCTTAGCCTCTTGCGTAGCTGGGACTACAGGTGCCCGGCACAATGCTCAGCTACTTTTAGAGATTGCCCAAGCAATCTACCCACCTCGGCCTCCCAGAGTGCTGGGATTACAAATGTTCATCTTCTTAGAAGGACCTATAATTCACCCTTTACAGGACGTAATCCAAACCATAATACTAGTCTATGTTATTATTTTATTTATGCTCTTGGTAGTCCGTGTGGTATGCTGTATTAGCACATGAATGAGTGTTAGTGCACATTATGTGCAAGGCTCATATCATGGGATAGAAAAGTAGCCACTTGGATTTAAAAAACTTGTTATTCACCCCTTTTCTCAGTGTAGCTTAGAATCATTGTTTATCTTTTATTTTAGCTTATTTATAAACTTTTAGTTTTTTTTATTAATAATTATACTGAAAAATATAGCTAACATTTATAGTGTTAAATATTTCCTAGGCAATGTGCTGAGAGCTTGGTCTTAAAAGGTACTTAGCATACCAATTACATTAATCTCTTCATGTTTCAGTTCTCTAATATATATACGGTCTTGCTTTGTTGCCTGGGTAGAGTGTAGTGGTGTCGTCCCAGGTCACTGTAACCTCAAATTCCCAGGCTCAAGTCATCCTCTTGCCTAAGGCTCCAGAGTAGCTAGAACTACAGGCGCCTGCCACCACACCTGGCTAATTTTTTATATTTTGTAGAGATGGGGGTTTTGCTCTTGCTCAAGCTGGTCTTGAACTCCTGGCCTCAAGTAATCCTCCCACTTTACCCTCCCAAAGTGCTGGGATTATAAGTGTGAGCTGCGCCTGGCTTCAAGTTCCCTCATCTTAAAAAGAAAATAAGGGCTTCATTTAAATCTTACAAAAACTCTATGAAGTATTAATAGTTACTGTTACTGTCCTTCATGGGTTGGGGTGATCTGTTATGAACAATAAATTTGTGTATGTGAAAATATGTATTTACATATGTTTATACACACAGTCACAGGAACACGCCCACACAAATTCATCTCATGCACATTAATGCATATACGTATATATTGAGCTTGTGGCGCTCACAATACACAATACAAATTCAGTTTCCTTAGTTAAAATATTCCTACGCATTTGGAAAATCCACATTTCTCTGCTTCTCACCACTTTTCATTTGCTTCTTGTTTTGGGCCTGAAGATAAACAACAGGAGTTCCAATCTAGCGCACTCAGAAGCTGTGTTATGATACCTAAATCTTTGAGTCTGGCCTTATGTAGTCTCTGAAGAAATTAGTAAAGCACATTATGGCAGCGAGAGATATTTTACGTGAAATTTAAATGTTTTTGCCATTTCCCCCCTTATAACAGTGGATTCTAATCATTATGTAGAACAATCTCTTGTAGGCAATTCCAACAATAGGTACTCAGTAAAGCAACAGGAAAGGAGAAAAGTAATGATCTAAAAGGTGCAGATTGTTGCTTTTGCCATTCTTTCTGGAGAGCACATACTTCAGAATAAGGTGGAATACGTGTGAATTAACTGTCCTCTTGTTTGGGCTCAGTTCAGATGTGCATTGTTTAGACTGTCTTACCAGGCTTAAAGTGATTCTGGGTTTTAAAGTTTTTTTAATACCACATAGCCCCTGAACACAAGCCACCTCCTTCAGTTAATGTTCAGCAGAATAAATAATATTTTAGTTCCAACCCAGGAAGAAAAACTGGAAGAAAAACTATTGAGAGATGGGATTAAATTTCTAGTAAGATGTATAAATGTGGCTATGTATACTGTTCTTTACTGGTTAATTTACAAAGGAATTTTGACTGTAGATAACCTTTTTACCCAGTGTACTCATTTGAGAATTTAACTAAGATGTGATTCTGCTCTTTAGTTTAGAAAATAGAGAATGCATCTATTTGTTTCAAAATCCAGTGTTTAAAAAGTTGGTATCGTGTAATCTCCCTCTCACTTTTGCCCTCTGCATACTTCTTCAACATATTCTCCATGGATTCTACTCATTCTAGAATTTTTTTCTTTTCTTTCTTTTTTTTTTTTTTTTGAGACAGAGTTTTACTCTGTCGCCCTTGGTAGAGTGCTGTGGCATCACAGCTCACAGCAACCACCAATTCCTGGGCTTAAGCGATTCTCTTGCCTCAGCCTGCCAAGTAGCTAGGACTTGAGCCTCCAATATGATCAATATGACCCTTAACGGAAGAGCTTATTGAAGCATTTCAGATTGGGATTTTCAGATTAGTGACTCTCAGCTGGTAAATTTAGTGCCCATGTTCAAAATCTGAAACCCTTCTGCTCCCAAGCATTTCAGGTAAGGGATGCTTAATCTGTACCATAATTTATATAGTTAGGCCCCGACTGATTTACCTGGATGATTCCTTCAGATTTGTGTTGGCATTTTGTTGAGATTTACTGACACAGGGTCATTTTTATTAGCTTTGTGTGTCTTCATTACATTTTCGCCTATGCATTGCTTCTACTTCACTGTAACCTGGTTAGTCTTCTTCAGATTCCTTAGCTTTTGTGTAGACGAGAGATAGCTTACCACTCTAGAGTTAGCTTTCTTTTTCTTTTGTTTTCTTTGTTGGCATTTTCTTTTTTCTTTTCTTTTCTTTTCTTTTCTTTTCTTTTCTTTTCTTTTCTTTTCTTTTCTTTTTTTCTATTTTTTTTTTTTTTTAATTGAGACAGAGTCTCACTATGTCGCCCTTGGGAGAGTGCTATGCTGTCACAGCTCACAGCAACCTCAAACTCTTGGGCTTAAGCGATTCTCTTGCCTCAGCCATCCAAGTAGCTGGGACTACAGACACCTGCCACATTGCCCGGCCATTTTGCAGTTGTCATTGTTGTTCAGGTGGCCTGGGCTGGGTTCGAACCTGCCACCCTCAGTGTATGTTGTTGGCGCCGTAATACCTGAGTTACGGAGGCCGAGCCAATAAAGAGTTCTTTATTTTCAACCTTAACTTCTTTTGAAAAAATACAACTTTAGGCTTTGGTATAGTCTCAGAAAATAGATAGAAGGGTAATTAATCAGATAGGAAGGGAGATAGATCCTTATCTATATGGATTTATGTATGGCATAACAGCTTGTCTCATCTTTTAATGAACAGTCACAAACCAATGAGGGAGGTCAGGGACATGTGAAAACAAACTGTCCCTGACATCCCCCCACTACTGTTATGATATGGTGTAGTTAATAGATATTAACAGAGTGATTGCTACTGGGAATGCTGGGTTGGTGTGTGCCTAGAACTTGAGTTGTGGTATATTCCAAATAGATCCTATTCCTGCTCTAGCCTCCTGTCTAATAAATCATGGATACAGATGGTAGATGCAGAAAATGCAGGCAGGCTGGACTCAGTGGTTCACACCTGTAATACCAGCATTTTGGGAGGCTGAGCTGGGAAGGACCACTTGAGGCTTAGTTGTTCAAGACAACTAAGTGAGACCAGGCAACAAAGTGAGACCTAGTCTCTACAAAAAATGAAAAAAAAAATTAGCTAGGCATGGTGGCACATGTTTGTAGTCCTAGTTACTCTGTAGTAAGGAAAGCTTGAGTCTGATAGTTTGAGGCTGCAGTGAGCTGTGATTGCACCATGGCACTTCAGCCTGGATCACTCAGCAAGACCGTATCTCTTAAAAAATAAAGAAAACACAGGGAATGTTTTCTTTATTGGACAGACTTTTGTGATATTGGAAGTGTAATCTGCTTGCTTATTAGTTCCCTCATTAGTTTCAAGGTTCATTTATTTCATTGAGTACCTGCTAAATTCTAGTGTATTGAATTAAGATTCAGATGAATGGTACTTTCATTGTCAATTGTTCAGTGGGGTAGTAAACATAAAAATCTCCCTCAAAGTAGATGGATGAACTATATGGTATTATCATTTATTTAGTTAACTTATTTTAGAACAAATTAAATTATCAGTAAATCTGTCCTTTTTTATTTTATATTTTTTAAGGTTAAAATGGGCTTGTTGGTGGACTTGACCAATACTTCAAGGTTTTATGACAGAAATGACATAGAAAAAGAAGGAATCAAATATATAAAACTTCAGTGTAAAGGGTAAGTTACATATTAAAACTCCTCAATATTGAAACCTTCTTTATTGAAATTTGTAATCTTTTTATTTTTCAAAAAATTTTTTTCCACATTACTAGACATGGTGAGTGCCCTACAACTGAGAATACTGAAACATTTATCCGTCTGTGTGAGCGATTTAATGAAAGAAATCCACCTGAACTTATAGGTAAGTTTGTCTTTAACTACTGTTAAATATTTTATTTACAGTTAGTTTTCTGTTCTTCTTTTTTTTTTTTTTTTGAGACAGAGTCTCAGAGTGCTATGGTGTTGCAACCTCCAACTCTTTTTTTTTTTTTTTTTTTTTTTTTTTAGACAAAGCCTCAAGCTGGGGTAGAGTGCTGTGGTGTCACAGCTCACAGCAGCCTCCAACTCTTGGGCTTAAGCACTTCTCTTGCCTCTGCCTCCCAAGTAGCTGGGACTACAGCTATTTTTATTGTTGTTGCAGTTGTCATTGTTTTAGTTGGCCCAGGCTGGGTTCGAACCTGCCAGCCTCTGTGTATGTGGCTGGTGAAGTAACCACTGTGCTACGGGCACCAAGCCTTCTTTTTATTTATTTATTTATTTATTTATTTATTTATTTTTAACAAGTAAGTTGTTACAGAATTTTTTTTCTCTTGTAAATAATCACCGAGTAATGTTTATTAAAGTTGAGACTAACTTTTGTGAGTTGTTACATGCATTTTTATAATATTATGTTTTTAGGGATAAAGCCCTAATTACCCTTCTTCAAGTATAACTGTTGGGAAACTCTATATTTACTTTTTATAATTTTAAATATTGTACTGTATGCAGTCTTTTCTCATTTGGCATTTCTGATAGTAATATGTGATGCTGCTGTATGGTTGTCTGCTGTATGGTTGTCTGTCACATGAATATACTGCAGTTTTTTCTCTTGTTGATGGATAGTTCCTTCATCAACTATTTATTGATTGCTATTCTGTGCCAGGCACAGGCTTTTGGAACATGCCATGGAAGAAAACAGAGAAAAAGCCCCTGTTTTTGTGGAGCTTATATTCTAGTGTGGACTGGAGGTGGGAGGAGGGAGGGCAGATAATAAACAATAAATATAGTAAGTAAATTTTCCTAAAATGACATTTACTTAAAATGACATTTGAGTTATTTTTGTTATTATAAACAATACTGCTAGGAGTTGTCTTCTAGAATTTGTAAAGTTTGGTTTTACTTTTGATTCTTTGTTCTTTCTGGTACTTATGTTGGTATATGGTTTACATTGAGAATCCACTTTAAATGTTTTCTATGTAACTATTCATTTGTTTCAGCACAGTGATTTGAACCATTTTCTCTTGAGGGCAATTTGATAAACACAATTTTTGTGTTATCAAAATATTTTTTTCTTTTGATGCCTTCATTATTTGGTTTTAGGTAGCTATTGTTTTTCCCCATTGAGAAAATTGGTAACAGTAAGAAGTTTAGGGGATGTGTTCTTATGCAAGAAAAAAGGAACTTCCTTGCAAACAATAACTAGTTAAAAAATACAATTAGAGAATGGACTTATTAATGTTAATAATATTGGCTAACATTTATTAAATATTTCCCCTCGGCTAGTCTCTGTGTAAGTCATGTCATATACATTGTCTCATTTTCTTATAACAATCGTATTAGGTAGATATTTTTTTGTCACCCCAATGAGAAATGAAGGCTTGGAAAAGTTAAGGATGACCTTAACCTTTAAAGGATCTAATACAGTCTCTACTCTTTACTAGCTGTCTGAATGACCTCAAGAAATCGGTTTTGAGGTTGCTCAAGAAAGGGGTCATTCACACAACTAGTAGGTGGTAGAGACTGTATTAGATCCTGAAGAGTCTTGAGTGGATAGCTCATACTCCAAACTTTCTTTCTCTTCTGTAACAGAAGTATAAGAAATTGTAACCAAGGAATTAAGTTACTAAGAAATGTAGGTGGTTTTTATGAAGAAAATATATTTAAATATTAACATGGAAACTTGAGGAAATGGAGACACTACTTATTTCCACACTAATTTTAAATTTTTAATGTAATTCAAGCAAAATCCTAATGAGACTTTGGCAGAATTACTATGAAGTTAATCTGTTAAATCCACTGCCTCCAGTATTTATTGAGCACAGAAAAAAAGTTTGGCCAATCAAATAGGCAAGATTATGAGCAAAAGGCTGGCATGGTGGCTCACACTTGTAATCCCAGCACTCTGGGAGGCCGAGGCAGGTGGATTGCCTGAGCTCAGGTCTTTGAGACCAGCCTGAGCTATAGCAAGATCCCGTCTCTAAAAAGAAAAAATAGGTAGGCATTTTGGGAGGTGCCTGTAGTCCCAGCTATTTAGGAGGCTGAGGCAAGAGAATTTCTTGAGCCCAGGAATTTGAGGTTTGCTGTGAGCTGTGATACCATGGCTCTCTACCAAGGGCAACAAAGTGAAACTGTCTCAAAAAAAAAAGATTGTAAGCAAGAAAAAAATTAAGAAACAAGTAATAAGGGGACCCTTTTTTTAAAAAAAAAAAAAAAAAAACACTAATCATTATATAACATATGGGGAAGTGGCTGGGCGTGGTGGCTCATGCCTATAATCCTAGAACTCTGGGAGGTTGAGGCAGGCAGGTTGCTTGAGCTCAGGAGTTCAAGACCAGCTTGACCAAGAGCGAGACCCTGTCTTTACTAAAACATAGAAAAATTAGCTGGGCATTGGGGTGGGTGCCTCTAGTCCCAGCTACTTGGGAGGCGGAGGCAGGAGGATTGCTGAAGTCCAAGAGTTTGAGGTTGGTGTAAGCTATGATGCCATGGCAATCTATGCAGGGTAAGAGAGTGAGATTGTGTCTCAAAGGAAAAAAAAAATAAAAGAAATTGAAAAACATATGCTGTAGCCAGCCAGGCCTTATGGCAGGTGCCTATAGTCCCAGCTTCTTGGGAGGCTGAGGCAAGAGAATCACTTAAGCCCAAGAGTTGGAGGTTGCTGTGAGCTGTGATGCTACAGCACTCTACCGAGGGCAACATAGTGAGGCTCTGTCTCAAACAAACAAACAAAAAGTGCTAAAGTAATGGATACTATAATACTAGTTTCCTGGTAATGATGGATGTGTTTTCAAATTAGAGGGGAAAAGTCTGATTATGTCTGTACTGTCAAGGATTGGATAAAATGGATGTAGTCATACTTTGTTAGTATTAATTGGTATAACCTCTCTGGAAGGACAATTTGGGGATAATATCTCAAGATTCTTAAAAGTATTCATACCCTTTGACTCATCAAGACCACATCTAAGAACATTCTTAAGGCAGTAGTCATAGATTTTATGACTATGAAATGAATTTCATCACAGTTTCCTTGGTTAGAAACCAAATCAGACCTTGGAATCAACATATATATTAGAGAAAAGCAGATCATTTACATTGCATAATATGCAGCTATTATTTAACAAAATCATAGTAGGGGATATATATGAAATAGTATTAAGTGATGTGTGTATATGTATATATTTACACATTCAGATCACTATATATAACAAATACATATATACAGGGTGTCCATAAGGTTTGTGTGCAACTCACAATGTAAAACTATTCTCTGTACTTAGGTGTATGACTGGTAGATATATGCCTTAAAATAGTACTGAGGCTTCAGTATGAGAAATTAAAAACAACTCACCAAACTGTTTTCTCATCTGAGAGGCATTGTAGGGCAAATGGTGAGGAGACTCAAAGAATTCAAAGTAGGACAGTTAAGGACATCTTAGATGTTAAGACTAAGTCAAGGAGTCTTAACATCTGGAAGGCCATGATTTCTGAAAAATTTGTACTCCAGGTTAGGAAAACGAGTTCGCCTTTGTTATAAATTATGCAGTTGTATTCTTGGAAGACCCTATAGCAGCAGTTCTCAAGCTGTGGATCACAACCTACAGAAATTGTATTAAAGGGCCACGGCATTAGGAAGGTTGAAAACCACTGTGCTATAGGAAAAATTTCTAAATTGAGGGTTTTATAGGTTATGAATATTATAGAACTTACTATTATATAAGATCTATTTTACATACTGGCCTTGAGTGTGTTCATGTGGATTAAAGTGGAAACGTTTGCTTTGGACCTGCCAAGTTTGGGGGCACAGGGTGAATTGTCATTTATTGTAATATTCTGAAGACAATAACAGAAATTGGTCTTAGAACTGGTGGCGATAACACCCTTTTACACAGAGAGCACTAAAGGATCAGGTTTAACAGTTGCAAACCAGTGTGGGTGGTCGGGACCCATCTAAGTAGTCTTAGGATAGGAAAATATTGGCCTGTGTTTATTTGCAATGTTTTAATTGCTTATAGTTTCAGGGAAAGAATTTTGTTTTTTCCCAACTATTACTTTATTTTTATCACTATGCTTAAGTTACATGGAAAAAGACAACCAAGCAATTCTGCCCATTCAGAAAAAGTTTCCTATTCACATGTTATATGGTGACAAATAACTGGGAATGATGATGTCTTTGGGCCAAGACTGACAAGGAGGAATGGCTTGGGTGCTACGGTTCATCTCTAGTACGACACACTGGTCAGCACAAGCCAGGGTGACTCTGAGCCTTTAGTGCTGGGCACAGATTCCGACCTCTTTGTTTGAAGCCAGCAAGTCAAGTAAAAAAAATTGGGTCTTAGAAAAAAGTTTTAAAATGAAGCCCAAGTTTAAAAACCATGCACTTGATATACTTTCCTTTCAAAATTTACATAAAACACACTTTTCTATTCTAATAGTCCAGAAATATTTCCTTTCATAGCCTACCATGTAGCTGCAGACTCTTCTGCCTCAAGATGTAAACAAAGAAAAAAAATTATCAATATCTGCATAATGTTCTCTCTATTACTGCTGTTGGATGGAAAATACAAAATAAAAAAAAGAAAGATTTCATCTTAGATTCTCACAACCTCTTGTTCTGCAGTTCACGAATCCAACTCTGATGCTAAGGTGACAGGGTGTGTCTGTAGATTTTTGTTTCCAGTGAAGGAGACCTGGAAAAAGAGCTGGATTTCTTTCTTTCTTTTCAAGAGTTATCAGTGATCCATGGTCCTCAAAGCCTTCACTCTCTTCAACTAAAGCACGTTCCAGGATCACACAGCCTTCCTTATAACGCTGGCTGACTTCAGTGGCCAGCTCATAGTTCCATCCCAGTTTGCTATTGGAGTTTTTGCAGATTACATCTTGAACTGTGTGGTGGCCAGTGAACATGACCCGGTCTTCAACTTCATCATACTGTAGTTAACTATCTATTAAAAAGAAACGCTCTTTAGTGGTGCCGGTGCACCTAGTGGAGATGAGTTCTCAGCAGTTGGATAGGATTGTGTCACTGTTTGCACAAGAAAGCAGACAGATAACACCAATATAATCAGGGAAAATTCTGCCTATTTTTATAACTGAAGTTCAAAAAACCCCTGTGGTGAGAACCACGGCTGTCAGTGGCTATTGCTCCTCAACTGGGATCCAGAGAAGGCATTTTTATCAGCCGTGCACACATTCTTGTTGAAGCGTATTTGTGACCAGTTGTAAACATTTGTAATGTGGTATAGGGGCCAAGGGACAACTCCCCGTTTGCCCTCTGAAAGTTCTCTGAGAATCAACTGACAAAAGGCACATTAATAGGGGAAAAGATATGCAAACTTATTAGCCTGCACATGGAAGAATCAGTGATTACCCAACATGCAGTGGGGTATAGGTGTTTATGTAATATTTCTTACAGGAAAGAGATGGAGAAGTGTGGATGATTTAAGGCGGTTAATAAGTGAATTTTAGGGGAGATTCAGTGGCCTTGAAGAACATGCAATGGCCTGGGGCAATGTCTGTCGGGCCCACAGAACAGACAGTGGTTTGTGACAAAAGTCTGTCCAGGTGTGTTGACAAGAGTCTTCATTCTTTTTTCCTGTGATGTGAGTTCAGTTAAAGAAAACTCATGGAATGGATCAGAGGTAATTGGTTTCTTCTTTGGTGGGTCCATACTCTAAGCAGATAAGGAAACAACTTGTTTCTGTGCTTTGAGAGAGACAGACAGGATTGAGAGAAGGTGGAGAAAGTTGGAGATCCCTTTGGGCTGCTTCTGTGGTTCATCATGTCAAAGTGCCATACTTTTGGGTAAAAGTTTTTTTTTTTTTTTTTGGAGACAGAGCCTCAAGCTGTCGCCCTGGGTAGAGTGCTGTGGTGTCACAGCTCACAGCAACCTTCAACTCCTGGGCTCAAGCGATTCTCTTGCCTCAGCCTCCTGAGTAGCTGGGACTACAGGCGCCCACCAAAATGCCTGGCTATTTTTGGTTGTAGTCGTCATTGTTGTTTGGCCAGCCCTGTGGATTCCAACCCGACAGCTCAGGTGTATGTGGCTGGTGCCTTAGCTGCTTGAGCTACAGGCGCAGAGTCAGTTTTTTTTTTTTTTTTTGATAAAGATTCTCAAGCTTTTGCCCTCGGTAGAGTGCTGTGATGTCATAGCTCACAACAATCTCCAACTCTTGGGGTCAAGTGATCCTCTTGCCTCAGTTTTTTTTTCTTTCTATTTTTAGTAGAGAAGGGTTCTTGCTTTTGCTCTGTCTGGTCTTGAACTTGTGAGCTCAAGCTATCCACCACCTTGGCCTCCCAGAGTGCTAGGATTACAGGCGTGAGTCACTGCGCTCAGCCAAGTTAGTTAGTTTTCTTTTTTAAAGCTATCCTGGTTTTGGGCGTTGCCTGTGGTTCAGTGGGTAGGGCACTGGCCCCCTATACCAAGGATGGTGGGTTTAAACCTGGCCCTGGCCAAACTGCAACAACAACAACAAAAATAGCCGGGCGTTGTGGTGGGTGCCTATAGTCCCAGCTACTTGGGAGGCTGAGGCAAGAGAATCACTTATGCCCAGGAGTTTGAGATTGCTGTGAGCTGTGATGTTACAGTACTCTACGGAGGACGATAAAATGAGACTCTGTCTCAAAAAAAAACCAAAAAAGCTATCCTGTTTTTTTAAAAAAAAGTTTTAAAAGTAGATGAGGTGATCATTAACTGGATCAGCTATTGATTATGATTAATTATCAATTGATAATTTGTGTGGGTATGGGTTAATACTGTAGGCTGCCTGAAACCTTTGCTAATCTTTAGGAAAAACTACTGCTTTGCAGTCCCTTAGCTGAAACTCTTAGGGTCAGTTGTTTCCAGTTTTCACCATATGCTGACCCCCCCCTGAGGCAGTACCTACCACCCAGTTCTTTTAATTTTTATGGAAACTTACAGACATACGCAAAGTGGTGAGAATAGTGGTATGAAACCCCATGTATCCATTGTCTGATTACACTAATTATTATTTTGATTTTTTCGTCTTTCCCCATCCCCTTAACAAGTTTTTTGAGTATAGTCAGCCCTTTGTATCCAGCTCAAAAACATTAGAAAGAAAATACTAACAAAAAATAATAATAGAATAAAAAATACAAATAAAAGGAATACAGTATAACAGCTGTTTACATACATTGTATGAGGTGTATGAATAATCTGGAGATGATTAAAATAAGCATATGGGAGGATATGTGTCGGCTATATGCAGATACTACACCATTTTATGCAAGGCACTTGAGCATCTGAGTATTTTGGTTTTTAAGGGTGGGGGTCCTGGAACTGATCCTCTGATGATTCTGAGGAACAATTGCATTTTTTTTTTTTTGCTTTTGTTACTGGTAAAAAAAAATGAAGAGGTGGGGTGTTGCTATGTTGCCAGGGATGGACTTGTGGTTGGGCCCAAGTGATCCACTTGGGCCTCCTGAGTAGCTGAGATATGAGTCGCTGGGCCCACCTCTTATTGTTATTTTTAATTGACACATAGGAATGTGTGTTCTTATGGGGTACAATGTGGTATTTTGGTACATGTATACCAAGTGTAAGGATCAAATCAGGTTAATTAGCATTTCCATTTCCTAAAACTGCATTTTAGAGCAAATCATAGGTATATCATTTTACTAAAAATTTTCAGTATACATCTCTGATAGTACTTCTGCATCATGCAATAATTATGTTAAAAAAGTTAATAAATTCCTTAATGTCATCTCAATTTTAGATTGTCTCAGTTATCTAAAAAATGTCTTTTAAAGTTTGTTTTGCAGGGCTGATGCAGTGGCTTCCGCCTGTAATTCTAGCACTCTGGGAGGCTGAGGTGAGAGGATCACTTGAGTTCAGGAGTTGGAGACCAGCCTGAGCAATAGTGAGATCTGGGCTCTACTGAAAATAGAAGAGTTAGCCAGGCCTGATGGCAGCGATCTGTAGTCCTAGCTACTTGGGAGGCTGAGGCAGGAGGAGCACTTGAGCACAAGAGTTTGAGATTGCTGTGACCTTTGCACTGTACTCTACCCAGGATGACAGATTGAAACCCAGTCTCAAAAAAAAAAAAAAAAAGTTTATTTTTCAAACCAGGATCTAGCAGTATCCATTGCATTTTCTTATGTCTCCCTAATTTTCTCTTTTTAAATGCCATCAATTTGTTGGTGAAACCAGGTAATTTTTCTGTAAAATGTTCCATGTTCTGGATTTATCTAATTGCTTCCCCCAGGGTATGTCAGTTAACTTGTTCCCTTATCTCCTAGGTCTTGTAAATTGATAGTGAAGGCTAGAGGCATGATTAGATTCACTTTTAGGGTTTTAGGCAAGACTACTTCATGGTTGTTACTCTACTTCTTTCACACCACACCAGGAAGCGAGCGCACGTCTTCTTATACTCCTTGTGGTGCTAAGGTGAGTAAGGGGTTCAAGTGGTGGCAGCTGGTTTCCTCTGTTATAAAGTTTTTGTTTTATCTTTTACTTAATGACGTTAGTGCCCATTGATGACTGTGCGTAGGTCCAGTATTTCATTAGGGATTGCAAAAGATTTCCATTCTTTAATTTCTTCTATATATTAACTAGAATTATTCTCTAGTAAAGAACTGTTCCTTCTCAACAATTTGGGTTATCTTGAAATGCAGTTTGTATTGGGAACGCAAGTTAAATATTTAATTTTTTTTGTTATTTTTCAATATTTAGATCAACTTGGTATTCTAGAACTTGATCATTTTTATTTCTTCGAGTATACATATATATAGATATATAAACTATAAACTCATAACTGTTTATATAGTTGATAGATTTAAGTCAGCCACAGCTGATATTTATTCCCTTTAAGTGGTTTTTAATATTACTCCAGGAGTCTTTGATGGTTTGTTTTCTGGCAAAAGATGTTTTGCAGACTTAGAATCAATGATTTCTCCAAGGAGCCTAGTTTCTTTTAGTAGAAAGTAGTATTTAGAGATAATCTGGGTGTTAGAAACCATCCCATAATTAAACACATTAACATTTCTGCAGTTAAACTAAGAATATTCACATTAAGTAAGAAAATTAGACTATAAATAACATCACATCAGTTCAGGTCAGGTTTTGTCTCTAAATGGTTTACCAAAAAACTTTATTTTTCCAAAGTTTTTTTTTTTTTTTTTTTTAATATAAAGATTATCAATTAATAAACCAAAGTAGACTCCTGTGGCGCCACACACCTCACAGTAATCTCCAACTCCTGGGCTTAGGCAATTCTCTTGCTTCAGTCTCCCCAGTAGCTGGGACTACAGGCGCCTGCCACAATGCCCAGCTATTTTTTTGTTGCGGTTTGGCTGGGGCCGGGTTTGAACCTGCCACCCTCGGTATGTTGGCCCGGTTCCCTACCCACTGAGCCACAGGCACCACCCCCTTTCCAAAGGTTTTTAAAAATTATAACTGCAATAAGAGATTTTGGAGTTTGTATGCATTTGTTCACATATATAGCAATAAACTATTTTGAGAGTAAGAATTTTGTGGACGGGAGAAACGTAAAAATCAGTTTTGTGTTTTTTTTTTTTTTTTTTTGAGACAGAGTCTCCAGCTGTTGCCCTGGGTTGAGTGCCATGCTGTCATAGCTCACATCAACCTCCAACTCAGGAACTCAAGCAATCCACCCGCCTCTGCCTCTCAAAGTGCTAGGATTGCAGGCGTGAGCCACCACGCCCAGACCAGTTTTGTGTTTTAAAAGAAACAGCTAATTGCTTGGCAAGTGGTAGGTTATGTACAACCACTTGGCTTAACTAATCTTCTAATTATTTTAGGTGTTTCCTATTATATATACATGCGACAGATTTGCGAATATGTATTTTTATGAGTAGCACATGTTTATTTTGGTGAAAAGCATTTCTTTTGATTAAATAAAAATATTGAAAATACTTGGATTATAATAGATTCTTAGTAATTGTTACTTTCCTTTTCTTTATTATTATTTTTTTATTAAATCATAGCTTTATACATCAATACAGTCATGTGGTACAATGTGCTTGTTTTATATACAATTTGAAATATTTTCATCAAATTGGTTAACATAGCCTTCATGGCATTTTCTTAGTTATTGTGTTAAGACATTTATATTCTGCATTTAGTAAATTTCACATGTACCCTTGTAAGATGTACCATAGGTGCAGTCCCACCGATTACCCTCTCTCCACCCAACCTCCCCCCACCTCTCCCTTCCATCTCCCGTTTCCCCATATTCTTGGGCTATCATTGGGTTATAGCTTTCATATGAAAGCTATATAAAAGCTATAAATTGGTTTCATAGTAGGGCTGAGAACGTTGGATACTTTTTCTTCCATTCTTGAGATACTTTGTTAACAAGAATATGTTCCAGCTCCATCCATGTAAACATGAAAGAGGTAGTCTCCATTTTTCTTCAAGGCTGCATAGTATTCCATGGTATACATGTACCACAATTTATCAATCCATTCATGGGTTGATGGGCACTTGGGCTTCTTCCGTGACTTAGCAATTATGAATTGGGCTGCAATAAACATTTCGGTACAAATATCTTTGTTATAATGTGATTTTTGGTCTTCTGGGTATATACCTAGTAGAGAAATTGTAGAATCGAATGGCAGGTCTATTTTTAAATCCCTGAGTATTCTCCAAACATCTTTCCAAAAGGAACGTATTAGTTTGCATTCCCACCAGCAGTGTAGAAGTGTTCCCTTTTCTCCATATTCATGCCAACATCTCTGGTTTTGGGATTTTGTGATGTGGGCTAATCTTACTGGAGTTAGATGATATCTCAAAGTAGTTTTGATTTGCATTTCTCTGATGATTAAGGATGATGAGCATTTTTTTTTTTTTTTTTTTTTTTTTTTGCAGTTTCTGGCCAGCATTGGGTTTGAACCCGCCACCTGCAGCATATGGGGCCAGTGCCCTACTCCTTTGAGCCACAGGCACCGCCCTGATGAGCATTTTTTTATATGTCTGTAGGCCCTGCACCTTTCTTCTTCAGAGAAGTTTCTCTTCAAGTCCCTTGCCCACCCTGAGATGGGATCACTTGCTCTTTTCTTGCTACTATGTTTGAGTTCTCTGTGGATTCTGGTTATTAAACCGTAGTTGGAGACATAACCTGCAAATATCTTCTCGTCGTTGGAGACATAACCTGCAAATATCTTCTCCAGTTCTGAAGGCTGTCTGCTTGCTTAACTTACTGTGTTCTTCGCTGTGCAGAAGCTTTTTAGTTTGATCAGGTCCCAGTCATGTATTTTTGTTTAGTTAATCTCAGGCTGCAGCCTCCCTGAGATTTCAATTGCAATTATTGGGTGTTTACTGCACTGTTTGGTGGTCTGTGAACTTTAATTTTTGTTTCTTCAGCACTGTAAGACCTGATGTAGTTGTTCATTAGCTCTTTAATTTCCTAGCTACTATTTTCAGTTTGATTTCTTGTGGACAGATGCCTAAAAGGGAAAAATTTCTAGTTCATCACAGTTTATTCCCTTCTCTGGGACCTAGATTGTCCTGCCTGCCTAGATTGTTTTTAGGTCCTGTAAATTGCCACAAAATTATTAGCTTAAGACAACAAAAATGTATCCTCTTATAACTCAGAAGACAAGTCCTAAAATCGAGTCTGGGCTCCCTCTAAAGATTCTAGGAGCGAATTCTTGCTTGTCTTTCTAGTTTCTGGTGATGGTTGGCAGTCTTTGGTGTTTCTTGCTTTTTAGGGGCATCATTGTAATCTCTTCTTTTGTTGTTACATGACCTTCTTTCCTGGGTCTCCTCTGTGTCTCTGTGTCCAGATTTTCCTCTTCTTATAAAGACACCAGTTATTGGATTAGGATTCAACCAAAGTCAGTATGACCTCATCTTAACTTCATTAAATCTGTCAAGATTTTATTTCCAAATGAGATCACATTCAGATACCTGGGTTTAAGACTTGAGCATTATATTTTGTGGGACACAATTCAGCTTTCAACAGATGACTTAAATTTTTTTTTTTTAAATCAAATACAACTTTCATAGCTGATCTTTTATAGCTGGATGATTTGCCCCATACCAGCTACTCCATGATAACCATGATGGAAACCTTAAAATGAGGCTTTAAAGTTTAATTTTAAAATAAACAATAAATTCATGTTCAGAACTCATCATGTATATGATCTTATACAGTGAATATTCTTCACCTCTGTCCTTTAGCTTTCTAGTTTTCTTTTTCATATGCATTCAACGTTACTAGTATTGTGTTTATTCTTTCCAGAAATGTAAAAGGAAAGGTTTTAAACAAGTGGATTTCTAATAAGTTTTCCATTCCAAATACTCTCTAACTTTGAATCCCTATAATTTCACTCAATTTTTATGAACGAAGCCAGTGGAAGAGTAAAATTTACTTAAATAGATTTTTTTTCTTTTAGCTAGGCATTAATTATTGGGGGGGAGGCAACTATTTTTACATCAATAAAAGTGAATATCAAAATATATTGATTAATCTAGATTTGTCTTATTTAGTGTTGTTCCTTTTTATTCTTTGTAAAGCAGTTTTATGCTTCTAACTTACTCAATGTGCCATATATACATACAAGTAATGGAAATAATCCTATTGGTTTACCAAAACGAATCAGTTACACATGTTTAAAAAAGCGTTTTATTGTTAAAACTCACAGTGGCACTCACCTGCATTTATTATTAGGTGGCATTCTTTTGTATAATAAACATATCTTTTTACAGTGCTCTCTCAGAGGAGGAGAAAACTACATTGCGTGCAGGGCTTATTACCAACTTCAATGAACCAATAAACCAGGTTAGTGAGAAAATTTTTCCAAGGTAATCTACTATACTTGATTCTTTTAACTCAAATCTTAAAGTACACTGTATTGGCAGTATTTCTGATGAAGTTTTATCTTGACTTGTTTAAATGAACTCATTTCTCTGCTTTGCGTTTCCTAGACAGAGGAGATAAGGGATAATGGTGAAGAAGAGAGTTACTCTCACTGGGACAGGAGGTGGTTGGGAAGTGATTGAGAAATTTGGGTGATTGAGAAGTAAACCATTGCCTGTTATGTGAACTAACATTTGGGAATCACTGATCTGTAGAAATAACATTATTTAAACACTATTCAATTACCTAATACTTGATATTCATTTCTACTCTTTGGTCAGTGGTTCTTAAACTTTGCGGTTGCAGGACTTCCTTATATGGCTAAAATGAGACTTCAAAGGGCTATATCTTTGATATTTACTGTATTAGAAATTAAAACTGAGAAATTTAAAATTATTAGTTAATTAAAAAATAATAAAACCATACTTGTTGACATAAATCGCATTAAAAAATGTGCAATAGTATTTTAGCTATTTCTGAAACAAGAATTAATGATAAGGATGCTATTGTTTTACATTTTTCCATCTCTTTAGTATCTGGCTATTTAAAAGAAGACATCTAGATTTTCATATCTGCTTCTTCATTTTGTTGTGGTATACTATTTTGCTGGAAGTTAGATGAAGAAAACCCAGTTCATGCTGACATGCAATTGGGAAAGGAGGACTTCATAGACCCACAAAAGGGCTCTAGACCCCCCAAGGGTCCATGTACTACACTTAGAGAACCACTGTCTTAAGCAGTTCAGTGAAATTTTAGTTTTGTTAAATGTATAATTAACCAAAAAGGTAGTTTTTTACTATGAATGCATTCCTTACCCATTGCCTGATTGCATATGCTTCTGATAATTGTTTCTTTTTAGATTGCAACTCAAATTGCAGTGCTGATTGCAAAAGTTGCTAGATTGGATTGTCCCAGACAGTGGCCTGAACTGATTCCCACTCTTATAGAGTCTGTCAAAGTCCAGGATGATCTCCGACAGCACAGAGCATTACTTACCTTCTATCATGTCACCAAGACACTGGCATCTAAACGACTTGCTGCTGATAGAAAATTATTTTATGATGTAAGTGATTAACGTAATTAAATTTGATTACGAAAACTTTGCTATTTGCATAGAAATGACTAGTTTTACTTGGTTAATATTTTGTTTAAGGATTTTGAATTCTTTTTGCTACTATCCTGAATTGCCAAATGAGGAAGATTGGTTGATAGGGCCCAGTGTGAAGGCAAAGAGATCACTTTGAGGCCAATAGAGTAGTTCAAGTATGATGATAAATCTCTTAAATGAAGCAGTGGTAAAGGGAATAGTAAAGTGGGGAAAGAGTTGACAAGTCTAGGTAATTGAGGAATGCAGGGCAGGTGTAGGAAGGAGTCTAACAAAACTGGGAGGTGGTGCCCTCTATCAGGTGTTTTTGCTCCACTTGTTGAGAAGATATTCCTTTCCATATTTGCTTGCTTTTGGTGCTTTTGTATTTGATTATTTTTGACCTTTCAAAATAGTTATTTTCGTGTCAATCTAATATTTTTGATTACACCATATAATAGTACTAGTTATCTCAAAGTACTGTTAGCATTGTCTTTGCTTACCTTTGATACTTGCAGAAAAATTAAAGGTGTATAATTTGAAATCATATATGGTCACATGATCAGGCTCAAGAAAACTTATTTCAGCCATATTCTGAACCATGCTTCTCTGCAGAAAAAAATAGAGTGACAGTGTTTGTAAAAGGATTTTTTTTTTTTTTTGTCTTACTTTTCTTCTTGCAAGTGTACTATGTTTATTGTTATTTATTTTCCCCAATAAGCAGGTTTTTCCCTGAGAGCTTTCAGAGTTCATTGGGCTTCTCAATTTAGCATGTGGTCATGAACAGCCTTTCCCAGGTCCCCTTTCTTCTGACTTCTACTCTGCTTTCTACTATGATCTATGCTCTGCTTTCTTCTATGATGAGAGATGTTTCATTCTTCAAGAGGGAGGAGATAGCCTAGTATAGGTGGAAAGGAATTAGTGAAGAATATGCGGCATATCAAAGGAGCAGGATCTAAGGAGGGAGCCCAGTGAAGATCAAGTTCTAGGAAAAGAGAGAGTTCTAGAAGAAAATGCTTGTCCTGGCTTGATTGATTTTATGTTGCTTTTATCTCTCTGCTTCTGTTTCTATGTGAAGAGTTGGCCAACATTTTGTCACTGTAGAGTCTGTTTTATTCTGTATTCACAATGAAGTCCCTCTTTTTTGAGACTGGATTAGGTAAAGGGGAGAGGGAAGAGCTGTTTGAGCTGGTTTCCATATTTAAAAAAATACTTTTCAATTTGTCACACAGACTGAGAGGTTTCTGAGCCACACCTTGGGAATCCTCACTTTGAGTGCAGGAATTGGCAATCTGCATTTATAACCTCAGGTGATTCTTAAATACACCAAAAGTTAAACCAGAATCACATTACTTCATTTTTATTTTTAACCCATTAGGTTTAAATAGCCAGTCTTATGTTCATCTGAGGATGTTGAAAATAAGAGAAATTCTTTTTGATGTTCGTAAGGTTGATTTTCAAATGCTTGTCACTATTACCTGATTTCTATCCGGAAATGGACAGTTTGTTCACTTAGATCTTTCTGTGGGATTCTTTTTGATTTTCCTTAGCTTTATCCTAACCCTCCAAACCCTTTCACCTCTGGGACTTACTTTTATGTTGAGAAGAGTCTCAAAATCAAATGTTTAGAAGATTCTGGGTTACGGTTACTCTTCACTAAAGTTTACTTATCTGTAGATGTCTGAGTTCTCATTTTGTCTTTGCTAATATATTGCCTTGGTTTTCAGGTATAATTTATATTTAGCCTAGGTAATTTTTACAAAATTGAGGTCTAATCAGGGCTCTTATTCTGAGTAGCTTGTATGAGTTAGCTTTTTGCTTAGTTTTCTTGTAGTATGAGACTAGTTCTTCTCCACATAGAATGAAATATAGGCCTACCTGGCATCTTGTACTTTCTTCCAACATAGCATTTATCACATTATGCTAATTATAATTGTTGACTTAAAAACAGGTCCACTGTGCTGTAGCTTTTACTGCTGTGGTCTAGAAGAGAATACATAGTTATTGGTGCTTAGTAACTGCTAAATGAATGAACAGTAGAAGAGAACACTTGTTCTCAGAGACCTTAGATTTTAGAGTGGTAGTAGTAACACAAAAACGCAGAAAGCAGGATTTTTTGGAGATTATACAAAGCTGAAGACACTTGAGGCAAAATTTACATTAGTGCCTTTTTTTTTTTTTTTTTTTTGAGACGGAGTCTCACTATGTCACCCTTCATTCAGCAACCTCAATCTCTTGGGCTTAAGCGATTCTCTTGCCTCAGCCTCCCAAGTAGCTGGGACTACAGGCACCTGCCACAACGCCTGGCTAGTTTTTGGTTTGAGTTGTTGTTTAGCAGGCCTAGGCTGAGCTCGAATGTGCCAGCCTCAGAGTATATGGCTGGCGCCCTTACTGAGCTACGGGCGCCGAGCCATTAGTGCCTTTTCTTTGGACTGGAGTAGCTGAATCTGGAAACACAGACTATACTATGGACTAGGAAGGGGATCCTGTCTAATGAGGTTTTGAGGTACAAGATATCTTGTTTAACCTAAGGTAGCATACATCAAAGACATTAATATTATTTTATTTTTTTGAGGTAGAGACTCACTCCGTTGTCCCTGGCTAGTGTACCATGGCCTCAGCTTAGCTCACAGCAACCTCAAACTCCTGGGTTCAAGCAATCCTCCTACCTCAGCCTCCCAAGTAGCTGGGACTCTAGACATCTGCCACAGTGCTAGGTTACTTTTTGTATTTTAAGTAGAGATGAAGTCTTGCTCCTGCTCAGGCTGGTCTTGAACTCCTGAGCTCAAGAGATCCTCCTAGCTTGGCCTCTCTGCATGTGGGAATTACAGATATGAGCCACTGTGCCCAGCCATGGAAGGTATTATTATTAATATAAGAGCAATTTGGCTACTTAATAAAGCTCAAAGCTTATTTATAAAGCTTTTTAAATAATCTAGAATATAGAAAATCTTCTTTTTAATAATATATTTACTGTAATGTCAAGATGATCTTAAAGTACCAAATTAGTTTCCCACATAAAATTTAAGTATAAGCTCGTAGTTGAGCTGTTGTATGACAGAGCGGTGCAAGGTACACTTAAAATTGCTACCTGCTGCTCAATGTGTCCCAACAGTTTTTTTCCAACAATTTTTATATCTATATTAAAATACATTAAATTTCTTTCAGAGATAAGAAATCAACAGAATCAGCAGTTGAGGGCAGTAACAAAATTGAGCTTGATATGACACCAACAGGAATTCATTTCCTATAAAACAGTATGCATTTTCATAAGATCCTGAATATAAAAAAAAATTGACATTAACTACATTAAAATCAAAATCTAAAGTCTCTGAAAGTAAGGAAATTTAAGGTAATGTAATTTTAGGTACAGTGACTAGAAAATACTTTATCATTACCCTGTGTAATCCATAGAAATATATGCTGTGGTAAATGAAGTACATAAACCTAAAAAGATCTTTAGAAAGCAATATATTCCACTTGTTTTTATTTTTTTTATTTCAATAGATTTAGGGGTATAGCATTTTCATGGATGAATTGTATAATGCTAAAGTCAGGGCTTTTAGTGCATCTGTCATCAGGATAGTGGACATTGTGCCTGATAGGTAGGTTTTACCCCTCACTTGTCTTCTACCCTTCCCCTTTCTTATTTTTCACTGTCTGTTACACTAGTTTATGACTGTATATAGCCTTCATTTAGCTCCCACTTATAAATGTGCTATCTATTTTTTCATCCCTGAGACATTTTAGTTAGAATAATGGTTTCTAGTTCTACCCAAGTTGCTGCAAAGGACATGATTTCATTATTTTTTATGGCTGAATAGTATTCCATGGTGTGTGTGTATATGTGTGTGTGTGTGTATAAATTATATATCAATCTATCACATTTTCCTTATCCAATCATAAGTGGTGAGCTCTTAGGTTGATTAGGTTGATTCCATACCTTTATAATTGAGAATTGTGTGTGCTATAATAAACATTCAGGTACCTGTGTCTTTTTGATGTTATGGCTTCGTTTCCTTTGGGTAGATATCCAGAGGTGGGATTGCTGGATTGAATGATAGGTCTATTTTTAGCAGTCTGACAAGTCTCTCATAGTGTTTTTCATACAGGTTGCACTAATTTATATCATCACTAACAATGTATAAGTGTTCCCCTTTTCACTGGGCACATGGCAGTATCTATTGTTTTTTGACTGTTTTTTTTTCTTTTTTGAAACCTGATTTTTCTCTGTGGCTTGGTCTAGAGTGCCGTGGCGTCATCATAGCTCACTGCAGCTTAAATCTCCTGAGCTCAAATAATTATCCTCCTTCAGACACCCAAGTAGGTGGGACCACAGGTATGTGCCACCGTGTCTGGCTAAATTTTTTGTATTTTTTGTAGAGATGGGTCTCGCTTTTGCTCATGCTGGTAGTTTTTAACTTTTTAATAATAGCTATTCAGACAGGGGTAAGGTGGTTTCTTATTATTTTTAACTTGCATTTCCTTGATGATTAGTGATTTGATATTTTCACATGTTTGCTTGCCATTTGACTATCTTTTGAAAAAAAGTTATTCATGTTGTTTGTTTTTTTATGGTTTTTTTTTTTTTTAATTCTTTGTAGATTCCAAATATTAGCCCTTTGTCAGATGTGTAGTTTGTGAATATTTTCTCCTATTCTGTAGGTTGTCTGTTAATTATATTCTACTTGGTTTTAGAAATATAGATTCATACTTAGGAGAACTATTTTTTCCTTTGAAGACTTTCTTTGAAGTGAGTGGCACTGGAATTTTGAGCAAGAGATTTGAACTTTATGATTCTTTAAAATTTCTTTTCACTTCTGAGGTTGTTTGCTTCTAGGAATTTATAATTTTTATTAATCTAAGTTAATCTCTATAAGCTTCATTAAAGTTTTGAGATGGAAATCCTCGTTATGAATGACACAACTTAAATATGAATCTTAGCATTTTTTAAAATAGTCTGAGAGCAGTTTTAGGTTCGTGGTAATATTGAGTAGAAGATTCTGAAATTTTCCATAAGGATATATGCAAAAGGCGCAGAGATTTCCCATGCATAGCTCCCCCGTTATCAGCATCTCCCACCAGAGTGGTACAGTAGCTACCACTGATGAACTTACAGTGCTACCCAGGGTCTGTAGTTCATATTAGTATTCACTCTTGGTTTTGTATGGTCTGTGGGTTTGAGCACATGTAAAAATGGCACTTATCCTTTATTATAGTATCATGCACAGTAGCCTCCCTGACATAAAAATCCTCCATGATGTAACTATTCATTCCTCTTTTCTCACAGATTCTGGCATTTCTAAGTATTTTCACTGTCTTCATAGTTTTGCGTTTTTCAGGATGTCACAAAGTTGGATTGATACACTATGGAATCTTAAGATTGGCTTCTTTAGTTAGTAAGGTGCACTTAAGTTTTCCCTGTCTTTTTTGTGGCTTTATTGCTCATTTTTCTTAGCTCTGAATAATACTTCATTGTCTGAATGTACTATGGTTTATTCATTCACCTAGTGAAGGACATGTTGCTTGTTTCCAAGTGTTGGCAATTATGGATAAGATTGCCATAGATACTCATGTGCAGGTTTTTGTCTTTTGTTTGGTTGATTTTAATTGTTACACAAAATGCCATGTTGATTATTTTGTCTCTTGCTGTGACAAATTTTAAATTGGCTTTCTAAGTTCATTATTTAAGAAATGACTTATATATATTTTTCTTTAAGTGTGAAGCAAAGTTTACTGAGGAAGAGAAAGCTATGTTTAGAGCAAGAGAAAGGTAGAGGTTCACAGAGCAAGGTATGTTTGCCACAGTGAATGGCCCCGTTGTTGTGACAAGGAAAAGGCCAAGTCTTCTAATTTTTAAAAGGTCATTTGTGCTATGAAATCATTTATGTGAGGATTTAGGGGTGTGCATATGTGTTTAGGCTTACATTAATAAAAGGAAAAGAACTTTTCGTTGGGAAGTTGCTTTAAGGGAGGAGAGGTTCAAAGTGCCCAGCTTGATCCAAGAAAGGAGCTATGCACTGGACAGAGGAGAGTTTGAGTATAGATGGTGCATATCCTTCTCTTGTTTGGGTAGGAATAGGGCCTGGAGTAAAAATAAAAATTGAAAAACCTTATCACTAAAATATGTATAAGTTGCTTTTGAAATAGTGCTGATTTGTACTTTATATGTACCGTCCAGCTACTTATCTGATAAATACTTTGATTCTTACTTTGTGGCAGTTACTTTACTGGATGCCTGAGATTATAGCTGTGAACAAAGGTAGGGTCCCAGACGGAAGGTCAGACCCTTTATTTTGGGAACTTGGGAGCAATCTGTAGGCACTGGTAGGTAAAGACAGTCTTGTGGCTGTTACTAGGACTAGAGGATTTAGGGACCTGGAAAACGGCCACAGTGAACTTCCTGGGCCTGAGGTGAATGTATCAATGGCAGGTTTTGAAAACAAAACGAAAATTAGTTTTTACTTAAAAAAAAAAAAAAAAAAAGCAAGTAGCAAATGTTATAGGTTTTTCACAATGTCTTTCAGGGATAATAAATAAATATTAGTTGAGAGACAGTAGTTTTACTGGAAATTGCTTTTGAGTAGATTGTGCACCCATCAAAGCTTCTGGCCTGATATATTCTGATAATTTGAAATATATGTATGCTATAGTTAAGCAGAGGCAAATTTATCTTTAAGCCTTGTATTAAAGAAAAAAGTTACTAAAATAACTGCCTTCATTACTGTTAAGAATATACAGGTGTTTTTAAAATTTCTCTGTGAAATTTAAAACATGTGGGAAAAGCAAAAAAAAATTAACTACCATTTAGCAATTATCAAGATTTAACAGTCAACATTTTGTTGTTTTTGCTTTATCACTCTTTTTCTAAGCTATTTTAAAGTAATTTAAAGATGTATGATATGTTATTAAATTCTCCAGTATTCATCTGTAAAAATTTTTTTTAAAGGTCATTTTAACTTTTCTCATACAAAAGGAAGTAAAAATAGTGATTTTATGTTGTTTAATATTTTTATCCAATTTTCTAGATTGTTATATCAAATTCATTTTTACAGGTAGGTTGAGAGTGCTGAAATCCTGACCACTCAACCAAAGGAAGCCCAGGTAGTTTGGGTCAGAAAAATGAATAAGGTGGTTCCATAGCATTTGGTAATATCTCTTAAAAACTGTTAATTTAGAATAGTATTCGTTTTATTTTTAAAAAATTGCCATCAACTTACTGAAACTTTCTAACAACTATAGTTGTCTTGTAGACTGTCCCATCTACATTTATTAGATATATACCTTATTGATAGGTTCAGGCAAAGCAGGTTTTGGCATTTGTAGTTTATGGGCAGGTAGCATTTGTGTTGAGTCACATGACTGATATAAAACATTTTTGGTGCTAGCTTTTCTTACGAGAAAATTGTAAGGACAGTGGTCTAAAGCCAAAAAAGTTTAAGAATATTTGAAATCCGGAAATAAAATTTAGTGCACAGCTTACTTTTGATACTTCAAAAAAAAGAGTTGAGGTTTTGTGCTTCTCAGTTAACTAAGCAGTCAGTGGGTGGCACTGTTTCTTCTGGTTTTGAATGAAAATTTAACTACTTGAGGTTTTCATGAACCAGTATCTAAAATGTTTCATTAAATCGTTTATTTGCTTTCTGTTTCACTGAATATTCCTTTCCCTCTCCATACTTTTTGGAAGAGAATGTAGAAATATTTTTATTTCTTCGATTTGCTTGCTTCATTACTTTATTTCAGAGGAGCATTCTAGAAGGCTTTGTCAGTTGGTGTTTTCTAGAGCAGACGGAAGGTTATGCAGAGCTCAGGGATACTTGATAGTCAACAGTGGTTTTTTTCCCTGTGGTTTCTTCTTTACCTGTCTCCCTTCTTTTGCTGTTGGGCTGAAAGGCGTTAAAAGAAATTACCGCATATACTCGAGTCTAAGCCGAGTTTTTTCGGCCCGCAATTTGTGCCGAGTTCGGGTTTTTCGGCACAAATTTTGTGCCGAAAAAACTCGGCTTATACTCGAGTATATATGGTATTCAAACACTTGTTAAAGATGGGAAGGCAGACTTTATTCTGGGGAAACTACTACAGTGGGATTTTGTAGTAGAGAAGAAACATTGGGCTCAATTCTGAATATAAGAAAGAGTGATAGAGTTATAGCCCAGGAGCAGGGGAACAAAAAGAGTGGTGAATGTTAGTGGATGGAAAATGACTAACAGGAAACATCAGAGGTGAGGGCAGTTTCTGGCTATCAGGATTCTTGCTGAAGGCCATCAGATTAGATATTAAGAGTATCAAATGTTAAGGATTGGAGATTCTGGCTAAGTTGGTTTAGCAAAATTCTTGCTAATCCTCCCTTAGCAAACTTCTTGCTAAAATTGGTGATACAAAGACAAGATATTTGGGAAGTCCAAAAGTTGAAGTCTGTTTAGGAAGAGGATTAAGATGATTCTGACTGAAGTTTGGTCTGGGGAGGCTCTTTGTCAAAATGTAGTCTATTGCATCTTCATCCATTTATCTTTATTTATGTAGAGTTCTTTTATAATCTAGCTTAAAAGGATGGAGAATTGGAGCTTTAATCGAGTCCTGATGTCCTTAACTATTGATGTATGCTTAGCTCCAGAACCAGAATATGGAGCATAGAATACAAATTTTTTAAAAATGATTTTTTTAAAAAACTTTTTAGAGGTGGTGTCTTGCTATGTTGTCTAAGCTAGTCTTGAACTCCTGGCCTCAAGTCATCCTCCTGCCTTGGCCTCCCAAAATGCTAGGATTATAGGTGTGAGCCGTTGTGCCTAGCCTGAATGTTTCTTAACCTAAATGATTGGGACCAAAAGAGTCAGATTTTTTGGATTTGGGAATATTTGCATTATATTTAGGTTGAACATCCCAATTCAAAAATCCAAAATTTGAAATGCTCCAATGAGCACTAACTCCTTTGAGCAATGTTTTAAAAGTTTCAGATTTTGAACCATTTTGGATTTTCTTATGTGGGTTGCTCAGTCTGTAGTTTTTTCATAGTAAGTTTTACTTTTTAGGGCCAGAAGGAGGGAGGAATTAATGGATCAAGATATAACTTTGCCTTTTGTGTCTATACATCTCATGTTGCTTATTTTTGTCAGAAGTAGAGGTGGACATTTCAGACACAGCTGAAAGTTATGTAGAGTGGAATGGGGTGGTAAGATCTTTGATTATCTGCAGTACTGAACTTTCCAACACATGATTTTTATAGTCAAATTATAAATGGAAAAGAAAGTGACTTTATGGAGCGAAATAAAATTTTATTTCAAAGACTTTGATTCTATCATGATTAAATGTTTCCTTTTATCCAATTTTATGACCATAAGAATCGTTGGCATCGTATGCAGAGATGTTTTTGATGTTTTTTGTTCTTTGAGGATGAATGAAGATTTTATATTTATTATGTGTACTACAATTGGCACTATGTGTATGCAAATAGTTAAATTCTATTTAAAAAGTTTTCTTGGTAACAGAAATAGTAACTGAAAAAATTATAACCATTGAAACAGTTTTGCCCCTTTGCCACCATCATTATTAAATACTTTAAAAATAAATTGGACATGATTTTAAAATATTATGCTGGTGATGTAGGATAGTAAATTCTCCCTTAATGTTTTTCTTTTTGAGTTTGGGTCGTGTTCCATTTGGTCAACTCTTTTTTTCAAGCTTACTCATACTTATAATTGAAAAACTAGCAAATGGTAACCATCACTATCTTATTTTTTTTTAATTGAATCTGATATGCAGTGGTAGTGGAGAGTATTGAGAATTAGATAAAAGTTTCAATGGCTCTTACAACTAGTCAAAGAGACCAGATCCAAATTAAATATATGTGGTATGTTACTTATCTATATGTATATACATCTGAGAAAAACATTCAGTTTATATTATATTGCATGGATACTCTATGCAAATAATAGAACAAAAGGACACAATTTTCTATTGAGTGATGTACAATAGAGGTGGTACCTCCTGAAGAACTTGTTACAGGAGATTCTAATTCAAACAATTCCTTAACATTCTTTTATAATAGTATTCAATTGGGTAAGAGTATAGAAACATTTTACATATTTTAGTCATGAAAAGATTTTACCATTATTGAATTATTATATAACTTTATTGATATTGAATATATGAGATAATATCTACTTAAAAGAATTTATATTTTGACATCAGAAGGTTTAAACAGAATTTCATTATAAAAATGCTTATCTCTTTTATTACTATTAAATTACTGTGTATCTAGTTGTGAGTTACTATATTAAGAGGCATTAGAGTACAGAGGGTATTACCTCAGGTTCTAAGTACCTTTCCTGGGTTTCAAATCCTGTCTCTTTTTCTTACTAAACCATGCTATTTATTTCTGGGCAAGTTACTTAACCTTTCTATGCCTCATTCGGTTTTCTTATTATAAGAGGAATTATAATAATATTTATGTTTTAGATTGTGATGATTAAATAGGTTGATATAGATAACATGCTCAGTAATGTTTAGTGCAGAGGAGGGTTTAAAAATTCTAGTCTACTATTATTATTATATTGTTTATCATATGTGTTAATCATTGTCTACATAAATATTTATATCCTGAAGCTATCTTAAGGAAGAATGTAAGTGAATTTCAATAAAAGAAAAAAATATTAATTTTTTTTTTTGAGACAGAGTCTCACTTTGTCACCCTGGGTGGAGTACTGTAGTGTCATAGCTCACAGCAAGCTCAAACTCTTGGGTTCAAGCGATTCTCTTGTCTCAGCCTCCCAAGTAGCTGGGACTTTAGGTGCCCACTACAATGCCTGGCTATTTTTAGAGATGAGATCTCCCTCTGGCTCAGGCTGATCTCAAACCCTTGAACTCAGGCAATCCACTGCCTTGGCCTCCCAAGTGCTAGGATTATAGGTGTAAGCTGTGGCACCCAGCCAAAAATTCTTCTTCTTTTTTTTTTTTTTTTTTTGAGACAGAGTCTTACTTTGTCGTCTGCAGTGGAGTACTGTAGCATCACAGCTCACAGCAACCTCAAACTCTTAGGCTTAAACAATTCTCTTGCCTCAGCCTCCCAAGTAGCTGGGACTATAGGTACCTGCCACAATACCTAGCTTTTTTTTTTTTAGAGACAGGGTCTTGCCTTGGTTCTGGCTTAGGCTGGTCTTAAACCTGTGAGCTCAGGCAATCCACCCACCTCGGCCTCTCAAGTACTAGGATTACAGGTGTGAGCCACTGCGCCTGGCCAGTGAGCCACTTTTAGATTCAGACAATTACTTATCTTTGATAGAGAAAGGAAGTTAGCCAAAGGTACCAGCTGTGGTCTACTGGTCTCACATACCAAAAAAGAAGAAATTAGAACAATAGGGAATGGATACTCTAGTGTGACCTGTGGGATACTCCATTGCTCAGAAGCTGATTATAGACTGTGGCTAAGTAGTTTTATATTTTGCAGCTCTATTTTAAGGGAAGTAGGGCAGAAAGACTTATACTTCTTCAGAAGTTCACAGGTGATGAGAAACTGTCTCATGGCAGCCTGACAGAGGAAATAGTTAAGTAGGAGCTGTTTTGGGAGCAGTTTCTTTAAAACCTTTTATCTTCTTGTGTTCTGAGAGAATTGAAAGATGTTTTGCCAAGTCTCAGCTGAGATTTAAGCTTTCTCCTGTTTCTTCTATGTAGTTATGTGCAAAGTTGCCAGGGGACTGTTGTGAATCTGTATTCCTATACTGTAAGCTCAGCATACACCCATTAAAAATAGTGAGTTGAGGGCTTGGTGCCTGTAGCTCAAGCGGCTAACGTGCCAGCCACATATACCAGAGCTGGTGGGTTCGAATCCAGCCCGGGCCTGCCAAACAACAATGACAACTGCGACCAAAAAATAGCTGGGCGTTGTGGCGGGCCCCTCTAGTCCCACCTTCTTGGGAGGCTGAAGTAAGAGAATCGCTTAAGTTTGAGGTTGCTGTGAGCTATGATGCCATGGCACTTTACCCAGGGTGACAGCTTGAGGGTCTGTCTAAAAAAAAAAAAAAAAGTGAATTGAAATAATGGAAATGGAATTTTATTTTTCTATAGAAATGTTATTATGTTAGCAGGATTACACTGACTAGTTTCTGATGGCAAACCCATACAAAAGGGCAGTATTTAGTCCAAATAATGTTTTTATCTTGAATAAGAAAAAGTATTATGAAATATGCTAATGATAACTAGTCATACATACTTTCCTCTAGTTTTAATTTAAAGTTCATGGTCTAGTGGGCTCAGCTAGATTGCTCTGAGACTTTCTGGAAAAAACTAAAGATACCACTGGAACGAACTCCCTCAAAGTAGGAGGGAAAGATTAAGTACATTCTCAATGTAAGTTAAGTTTTTAAATGCTAGTGTACATTAGGAAGGCAGCCTGAGAAGGCATGTGGTTTGTATCTTCCTGACTTTAACCCAAAATCCACATGCGTAGAATGGACAGAACACAGAAATTTTATTCCTTTTTATATCTCAGGCTATTGATTTATCTGACATTCTCAGTGACGGTCCATAAATCATTGGTTTTTAACCTGAGTGTGCAGCAATTAGTGGGGGGAAAAAGTAAACTAGAACATATCAGACTTTAGTGCAAGCATTTAACTAAGTATTGCTTCACAAAATCAGTATTTTAGGGGTTTGTGTGCTAGAGTGTGTGTGTTTAGAGCAGCAACCACTGTACACTAATTATGGTGTGTTGTGGCTAAAAAAGTTTGAGACATTGTTATAATAGTCTTTTTTTTTTTTTTTTTTTTTGAGACAGTTTTACTTATTAACCCTCGGTAGAGTGCTGTGGTGTCACAGCTCACAGCAACCTCCAAATCCTTGGGCGTAGGCAATTCTCTTGCCTCAGTCTCCCAAGTAGCTGGGACTACAGGCGCCTGCCATGACGCCTGGCTATTTTCTTGTTGCAGTTTCCCAGGGCTGGGTTTGAACCCACCACCCTCCGTATATGGGGCCAGTGCCCTACTCACTGAGCCACAGGTGCTGCCTGCTATAATAGTCTTTAAATACTCTTTGACTATTTCAACTGTCACTGACAATGTTTGCTTAATGGTCAAACCAAAAATGTATTGCTTTGTAGTACTGCTTTATTACTGAAATCTATATAATACATTGTGAACAGATTTGTTACTATTTCTTTACAGTTAGCTTCTGGGATTTATACTTTTGCCTGCTCTTTGTGGAATCACCATACAGACACATTCCTGCAACAAGTTTCTTCTCGCAATGAAGCTGCAGTTCTAAGTGCGCTAGAACGGACTCTACTGTCGTTGAAAGGTACTATTACACTTGATAACATTCATTTTGGAAATAATGTACCTCAGAACAGTAACCAAATGGTTCCTTTGGTTGGATTTTCTGATCCTAGTTGTACTGAGAAAATAAAGGGTTAATCTCTCCCTAAGAGATAATGGCTTATTTGTCCTTTTGTGTGTGTGTGTGTGTGTGTGTGTGTGTGTGTGTGTGTGTGTGTGTGTTAGAGACAGAGTCTCACTTTACTGCCCTCAGTAGAGTGCCATGACGTCACAAGGCTCACAGCAACCTCCAGCTTTTGGGCCTACGCGATTCTCCTGTCTCAGCTTCCCGAGCAGCTGGGACTACAGGCGCCCTCCACAACGCCCGGCTATTTTTTTGGTTGCAGTTTGGCCGAGGCCAGGCTCAAATCAGCCACCCTCGGTATATGGGGCCGGCGCCCCACTCACTGAGCCCCCACAGGCGCCACCCATGGGCTTAAGTGATTCTCTTGCCTCAGCCTCCCGAGTAGCTGGGACTACAGGCGCCCACCATAATGCCTGGCTATTTTTCTTTTGTTGCACTTGTCAATGTTGTTTAGCTGGCCCAGGTTGGGTTCCAACCCACCAGCCTCCGTGTATGTGCCTGGCACTGTTACCACTGTGCTATAAGTGCCAAGCTGTGTTGTTTGTTTTTTCTTTTGTGAGAATAACTTTTCCTTAGATTTATTTTTTTCTTTTTTTGAGACAGTCTTGCTCTGTTGCCACAGCTGGAGTGCTGTGGCATGATCATTGTTCATTTCAACTTCAAACTCCTAGGCTCAAGTGATCCTTCTGCCTCAGCCTCCTGAGTAGCTGGGACTACAGGCGTGCACCACCATGCCCCTCTAATTTTTTCAATATTCAATAGCGGGGTCTTGCTTTTGCTCAGGCTGGTCTCAAACTCCTGAGCTTAAGTGATCCTCCCACCTTGGCATCCCAGAGTGGTAGGATTATAGGGGTGAGCCACCGAGCATGGCCTTATTTTTTAATTTTAATTTAAATTTAAAAAAATTTTTTTACACAATTGGGGCACAAGTGCAGTTTGTTACATGGATATAGTGTGTAGATAGGGCCTTTAGTGTAATGATCACATTGTTCTCATTAAATTATTCTTCACCCCTTACCCCCATCTGCCCTCTCATCCTTTTCAGTCTCCAGTATTTGTTATTCTACTCTCTATGACTGTCTATACACATTATTTAGCTCCCATTTATAAGTGAGAACATGTGCTGTTTGACTTTCTATGTCAATTCTCCGACAGCCTCTTTCTCTCATACTACAATTCATTTTGCATTTTTCTGTTTAGCGTATAAGGTCTTTTATTCTTAGAATCCCACCATACCCTCTTGGGATTACCTTAATACATCATTTAGTTTATCCAGAGAGTGGATGCATGAACCTTAAATTGCCTGTGTGTCAACGATTTTAAAGGCTCTTGACAAAAAAAAAATCCATTGTGCAGGGAAGTGGAGATGGTTTGCATCCTTGAGGAAGACATTAAAAGGCCTTGGACATAAATGTTACTCAGAATTATAATAGAAAATCTGATGTTAGGTTATATATACAAAACTATGTATATAGTAGTATTTTTAATGATTAATTTCAGAAATTTTCAAGAGTAATTTTGGTAGGATTTTCTTGCCTTACTGATTTCATAGACTAACTCTTGGAAAAAAAGGGTGTAGCTTTCTCTATCTTAGTCTGCTTTAAGTTTTTTAATATCTGTCCTTCTCAAGGTTATAGATACACATTAGCTTTTTAAAGTCATCTTGCCTTGGAAAATCTTGTTCTGTCCAGCTATAATTTCTATCCTGAAATGAAGAAATACTTAGGACTGACATTTTTGTTATGTGTAATCTCTATCCGAATTGAGACCTTTGTGCATTTAGTATGTTTTTATGCATTTATTATTTCATTCCACAAATACATAGGTACTTGATACTGAGGAGACAGACATACTAAAATGATCACACAAGAATATGTAGAATGATACAGGGACCATACAACGTTGTGATACTTGATACTATTCTCAGAGAAGACTTCCCTGAGAAAGTGATCTTTGAGCCCGAACCATAAAGGATAAATGGACATTAACTGGATGATGAAAAGAGAAAAAAATGATCCTCCTAGCTGGTAATATGGTCCAAGGTTCTATGGTGAAAAAGAGCATATCCAGAATAGGGGATTCAGTTTGAATTCTGTTTCCTACTGTGATGATGCAGTAACTTCTGAGTTGTATATATAATTGGTTATATCAAACTGGAGGTCATGTAGACAGTTACATTATAAACATAATTTTAATACATGGCCTTTATGCCTCTCATCATGAACAGCATCTAAAGCAGCAGTTCTCAACCTGTGGGTCGAGACCCACAAGAACTATATTAAAAGGCCGTGGCATTAGGAAGGTTGAGAACCAGTGATCTAAAGGATAATTCTTTAGCAATATCGATAACAATGCTTATTTAATGAATTTACTTTAAATTCTGTCACTTATGCTGTTGTCACTATTGCTAAATTGTGCTGTTTTCACATATGTCATTGACTAACCCAGTAAAGTAGGATTTATTAACCACGTTATACAGATAAGGAAAGTGAGTTTGAGAAAAGATGCCTTAAAGTAATATAGCTGTGTGCAGTGGAACAGGATTTAAATCTAGCTCTTCAAACCTGTCATCCTGCTTGTGTCTCTGTGTACACTAGTTTGTTGATGCTACTCATAAAATGTCATATTTAAAATTGAGCTCTTTAGTCTACTTCAGATTTGGAAATAGAGGTTAATTTTATGTCTCTTTTAAGAGATATTTTTTCCATTATATAACTTAAAACTGATTGAAATTTTTTTGTTTTTGTTGAGTCATCTTAAAGTTTAAGTACTAACAGTTTTATAAGTTAAATATTGCAATGTAGTTTTGGAAACATGAGTAGTTATGATAATCGAGTAGAGTACTACTTTTATGAGTTAGAAAAATTGGACTTTAGTTCTATTTTTCCTACTAACTACCCAACCAAATGACCCAGGTTTACCTTTCTTTATGTATTATTAAATTAGAGGATTAAGCAAGATTATCCTTTAAGCTTGATTAGGTTTCATGATTCTGATTTTTTTATTATGATTGGGATTTTAGTTGGATAAAATATGAAGAAAATGTGGTGCAAGTAAAGCTTGCTTTTACTTTTCAGTGCTGCGTAAGTTGACTGTAAATGGATTTGTGGAACCTCATAAGAATATGGAGGTGATGGTAAGTGATAGAAGTAATTTATTTTTGACTTTGGGAAAGTGTTTGGTATTTTTCTGAATGTTTAACAGCATTTTCTTATTGGACATTAATTTAAAACAGTTTTTTTTTTTTTTTTCAAGTGACCATCTCATTATATCATTCTATGTATGTTATAGTGTAATTTTAGACTTGTGGTCTGTTTTTACTACATCAAGGTGGCTATTGTATGAAGGAGAGGAAGTAGGCCCAGGATATTCTTAAGATTCAATGGTACATTGAAAATGTTAATTTAAAAAAATTTTTTTTGAAGAGGTGGAGTCATGCTGTATTATTGAGGCTAGTCTTGATCTGGTCTCGAGATCCTCCTACTTAGCCCCCCTAGTAGCTGGGATTACATTCACTTGCCACTATTCTGGATAATTTGTTCTTTATATGTTAGAGATGGGGCCTTGCTTTGTTACCCAGGCTGATTTGAAATTCCTGGCTTCAAGCCATTCTCTTTCCTCAGCCTTCTGTCCATTTGAATTTTAAAATAATCTCTTAATTTGAATGCTATTTTGACATTATCAGGTGAATTATAGTTATTTATATTCTTGACATTTTATTTGCTTATTCTTATGTATTTAAAGTGAATATGTTTATTTCCTCTGATTATAACATTAATGCATTTTTATGCACTCAATTAAAAATGAATATATAAGAGAAAAAATCCTGTTGATAAACCTGTCATAAGTTGTGATGTATATTCATTATTGGTACATAGCCACCTATTTTTTTTTTTTTTTTGCAAAAATATATACTTGCATGTTTTTCTCATAAACAAAATGGAATTTTAGTATCCTTATTCAGATCTTTGTTAGTTTTCACAGTGAAAATGTTCTAGCTCAGCTCTCTGAGTTACCTTTAAGGATGCACAGGAGTTGAGGAAAAATACATCTAATGGGATCTAGGGTTCTATATTTGACCAGAGAGCCATTCTTTCTTTCTTTTCTTGTTTTCTTTCTTTTTTAGAAAAATATTTAGTATATTTGTATATGGATAAGATTTGGGAAAAAAAAAAATATTTTTTTTCTGAGACAGAGTCTCTCTCTGTTGGGCCAGGATAGAGTGCCGGGGGATTATGGCTTATAGCAACCTCAAACTCTTGGGTTCAAGTGATCCTCTTGCCTTGGCCTCCCAAGTAGCTGGGACTACAGGTGCCCACCACAATACCTGGCTATGTTTAGAGATGGGGTCTCACTTTTGCTCAGGCAGGTCTCAACCTCTTGAGCTCAAGCAGTCCACCCACCTCAGCCTCTCAGAATGCTGGGATTATAGGCATGAGCAACTGCACTTGACCCTAAAAAAATTTTTTAATTGACATAGTAATTGTACATATTTATGGAAGTATGTAGTAATGTTTAATATGTACAGTGATCAGATCAGGGTAATTAGCATATCTAATTTTTATTGAAATGATTTTATTGTTAAGAGATTATAGAAGTTTACATACTTATTTTTTAAAAATTAAAAAAATATGGAAAAGGAGACATGGAATCAGAAAGTCATTAACAATCTTACTATCCAGAGATACTGCTAGTTAAATTTTATAAGACATCTTATGCATATTCTTCCAGATAGAC
Organism: Loris lydekkerianus; assembly: GCA_963574355.1. Lineage (NCBI taxonomy): Eukaryota > Metazoa > Chordata > Mammalia > Primates > Lorisidae > Loris > Loris lydekkerianus. The sequence continues at coordinate 45,379 of CAUYPK010088504.1, forward strand.
TTTCTCTCTTCCTTGATTCTTTATAAATCAGATCATATTTCCATGCTGTTTCCTTACCTTTTTAAAAAATACAAAAACAAAAAAACACCCACAGAATATAATGGATGTTTTCCATATGTCAGTTATATTGTTTCATCACATATTTTTAAGTGATTATATGATACATTCATAAGATTACCATTGGTGGACTGATTTTTTTAAAAAAATATAAATCAGTATAGGATTCTTATAATTTTCTGTCCAATTTATTGATGGATATGTATGTTGTTTTCTGTTTTTAATTGTTGGGAAAAGATAGTGGAATGAACATTTGTGTACTGATATCATGTATTTTTCTTTTTTTTTTTTTTCTTTCAATTTCAGCTGGCTTTCACTCTTCTTAGTTTGAAGGTTTTATTTCTTATTTTCTTTTTTTTCTGTACTTCCTTTATTGATTCTCTTCCCCTTTGCCTCCCAAATAGCTGGGTTTATAGGCGCCCACCACAATGCCCAGCTTTTTTTTTTTTTTTTTTTTTTTTTTTGGTAGAGATGGGGTTTTACTCTGGCTCACTCCTGCTCATACTGGTCTCGAGTCTCAGAGCTCAGAAAATCCACCTGACTTGGCCTCCCACAGCGCTGGGACTACAGGCGTGAGCCACCATGCCCAGCCGATATCATGTATTTTTCTAATGATCTCTCTAGGATAAATTCCTAGAAATGGGAATGTTAGGTTTAATATGTGCACATTTGCAATATTGATACATATTACCAAATTGCCAGAAAATATATAAAAAATCAACTTCAGTTTTACTACTGATAAATTTTAATTACCCTACTGCCAGAAAAGATTTTCCAGAAATTAATTATATTATTTCCTATAATTCTATTACTAGAATGAAAATTCCATGAAGGCACAAATTTTGTTTCATTTATTGTTCATGTCAGAGCTTAGTATAGTCTTTTCTGTACAGTAAAAGCTCAGTAGTTATTTTTTGAATGAATGAAAGTATGTTATGGTAAAAGCAATGTCAAAAGCCTCAGTAATTACATGTGATACTACTCTTGAGTATCATAAAATTATGTTTATTATTTTTTCAATGAAGACGAATCTATTTGAATTACATTTCTGTAAGGTAGAATGGTGGTTTTCAGTGGATGTAATCAATGTTTTGTGACCTTTTGGCTTTCCCTTGAGTCTTGTTTATAGAAATTATATGTCAACCTTGACTCAGATATGAATGCTTTATTGTGGTAGTTAAGATATATTGACCAATCAGAAAGAGGTTACAATTTTAACAAATTAAGAACAACCTTTCAAGTAATACAAGTTCTTAAAAAATAACACAGAACTTAAAAGATACTGAAGGAGCAATAACATAGGACAGTGGTGAGATGCTATGCTGTGGATTTCAGTCGAATTGGCCTTTTTCTGTGGTCTCATGTTCTTTATCCTCCTCACTGCTCAGTTTCCTTTTTGAGGATGAAATGATAGTACCTACTTCACCAAATGTTGTGAGGATCAGGAGAGGTAATGAGCTCAACAACTAATTAATGTGTTCTGTGAGTTACCATTTAATGGTTATTTTAATTGGAGTTTTTTTCCTATTGTGTAATGCATAATGTGCTCCCATGTATAATGTACACCCATATTTTGAGGTCAAATTTCAGCAAATGAGGGTGGAAGTGGCTGCTCAGTGGCACCTCATTCTCTTGCAATAAGTGTGAGGTGTGAAGCCAGCTGCTTGCAGAGAAGTCAGGAGTGAGCCCAGGTTGTAGGTGAGAGTGGTGGGGATGGCCTGAGTGCCCAACCTCCCACAGCTGCCCTCTCCAGCCGATCTTCATCCCAACATCTTCTCATTTCCTATCATTGCCCATGTCCATCAGTGGGAACAGGCTATAGCCACTCTGCTGAGAACCCCACTGGGCTAATTTACTGGGAAGCTAGTGTGAAGGGCTAGGACCAGCCCTGCTGTCCTGGGCTCCTGATGCTAGATTCCTGCCTTTTTCCAGGCTGCCTCGTCTCTTGCATAGCTGACCTCATTCTAGACTCCTCAGACACCATGTGAGGAGGAAGCCTTCTCCGTGATGCCTGAGTGAAGTGTCTGTATTCACATTTCTGTTCAGTGACTAGACCATGACCTCCTTGAAACATGCAGACTTTGGACAGATGTCAAAGTCTGTCAAATGTCAGAATGAATCATACCAGTCTTTCCCAAATTTGCAAATACTACACATCACCTGGAGTGCTGCTGGTTAAAATGAAATTCCTGAACCACACCCAAGTACACCAAATCAGCTTTCCAGGAGAAAGGTGTGGGTACCTATTCCATTAACAAGTAACCTGGGTGGTTCTTGCTACTGGCAAGTTGGGAAATTATACCAACTTAACACCATGGGGATTCACTCATCTGTGGACTCAGGTATCCCTGCGATTTTTGTGCTTTGTTGCTAAGTACCCTTTTAGACAGAAACTTCATGGGAACTGAGGCCCAAGGTCACAACAGTGGGCTACTAGTAGAACTGGGTCTCAGAACCTAGGTCTTTTAAACCCCTGTTCAGGGATCTTCCTCCTCAGCACTGTGTCTCTGGGGGGTCAGAGTGGAGCCAGCTATGCCAGAGACAAGGCAGCCTGGAAAGGGGGATCTACTATCAGAAACCCGGGGTTGGCAGGGCTAGCCCTAACCCCCATACCAGCTTCCCAGGACATGAGCCTGTTGGGGTTCTTAGTGGAGCAGCTGTGGCCATGTTCCCACTAACAGATGTGGGTAGGAAGGAAATGAGAGGAAGAGGGGACATTTGTTGGAGATGAGTGCTTCTGTTGTCCAGGCTACACTCTCATCTACCACCTGGGCTTGCTCCTGGCTTCTACTCAGGGCTAGCCCTGCCCTCCTTTCCTTGAGGTCCTGAAGCTAACTCATGTTGCTGTCAGCAGTTTGCCTGCTTCTAAGATGGTGCTGTCACCTGTTGGGCTGGAGACTCCAGCAGCTGTAATGCCTGCCCGGTGGAGAGGTGGCCTGGAAGAGGGACGCGATCGCCATGTTCTAGGGTATTATTTTGCACACAGATACCGTTATTGCTTTCTAGAGTTACACTTTCAATGCATAAGCATAAATAAAGGAATTAAAAACATTTATATAGATAGGGAATTAGTTCTACTCATGCACCCTTATTTTTCTCTCAAAAATACATTTTGCCCAAAAAAATTTGGGCAAAAAGTACATTATACATGGGAAAATACAGTAAAACAAATTGTTTAGTTTATTTGGACTAGAGATTAATCAACTGTCTGTTATTTTATAAATTTCTGATAGTTGATGAGCTAGAATCTAGCATGAATTTCGGCTCTTTGCCTCTTATCATTATTTTGTATACTGTGGCTCTTTGCCAAGTTTGGATTTTGTTATGCTGCTTCTGAGGAGGGACCTCTGAGGAGCGATCTCTAAGCGCGTAGTTGAACTTGTTCGCCACCCCTCAGCTAGATTGATGGCCTTTGTAATTTTCTATTTTCTTTGCAGAAGGCTGACTGATAGGGTAATTTTAATTAAAGAAAATAGAATAAAATTCCTTGTATCTTATAGTTATTATATGAAACCATAGGACTTTTTAAAAATTTGAGATATATATGGGATTTTAGTGATCTTATTTTTTCAATATTGAAACCTTTAGCTGTTTCATCATTCTCGGAATCATATTGTTACTTTTCATTATCAGTTACTACCAGCTATGATTAAGAAGACAGAAATGGTATGGAAATAAAAGAATGATAGGATTACCAAAAGGACGATACAATAGTGAAATTGTCATACTGCAGTTTTCTTATTGTGTTCTCCCCTGGATTGTATAATGTTTCAAAAGGTATAAAAGACATCATTTTACTCTACCTCTCGTTTTCATTTAACACAGCAGAGAATTCAGAGTTTTTTATTTCCTCCCTGAAATAACAAAGAGAAGAAAGAAAATTAACAAAGGATGATGTTTCCTAATTTTTTGATGAATCAGAGAATAGATGCTCTCAGCGAGACTGAGAGCAGTACTCTAGACTCTAATGATGATGGTAAAATAGATTATATAAGTAAAATCTTAGACTCTTTTAAGTCTTCAGATGGTTTTTGATGAACAGCATTATACAAAGGGTGCCCAATAATGTATACACATTTTAGGAAAGGAAACAACTGTATTTAATTTTAATACTCAAGTTACATTTGACTTCTGCAATTAATAAGAGAGGTGACTTACATTCATCTTTTGTTATTGGTATATATTGAGTAAATAAACTTAATACAGTTCCTTTTCTTAAAATATGTAAACATTTTTTGGCACCCTCTGTATGTCTATGGACAAAGAGGCAATATGGCATCCTAGAGTTAGTCATTCCTCAGGAAGCCCTTCTTCATTCTTTCTACCGTGACAAACCCAGACCATCCATAAGGGCATCCCATTTGCTAAAATAGCTAAAACATCTTTTATTATGTTTATATATTAACATTTATTGACACAAAGAAGTGTGTTATGTTTAAATTCTTATTAAATATTTCAATATTTTTCATTCATTTATATTGACTTCTATAAATTATTTGTAACATATCCTAAAATATATTTTTAAAAATAAGGGTCCATTAGACTCAGCTGGTAGAAGGTGCTGCTTGTCTCCTCTGGTCTCTGAGGATTAATGTGCCTAATACTTAAGGTTAAGAATCTGTGATGTAAAGAATTAGTACTATTTATTTATTTGTCATTGCCAAACACTGTTACTGGATTCTGGGATAGAGCAGTAGACAAAGCGAAGGTCTGGCTCTCAAGGAGCTTATGGTCCTGTGGGAGGAGTCTGATAGTAAATAGACAAACAGTATTCCAAGGGGTTCTAAGGCCTGTGAGGAACAATTTAGCAGGGGAAGGAGAATAGAGAGTGTTTAGTGAAACAATGCTTAATATAGAATTTTTTTAATTTCAAAGTGACTTACGTAACAGAAATGAGGTATTGAAGAGTTGAAATACTCTAGTTATTTTTCTGTGAAGATTTGTTTATTATAATAGTGAATTGTTTTTAACTTTATCTAATTTTAACATTTTTCTCCAGGTGATTTTTTAAAACAATATGATAGATATGTGTTAGTGTTTCTGATGAAAGCACAATGTAAATTTTATAACCAAATAAATTGAGATACTTTAAACTATGTTCTTTTCTAGGGCTTCTTACATGGAATATTTGAACGTCTAAAACAGTTTCTGGAATGCAGTAAGTAGTTCCATTATAGTTATTTTTACTGTAGACTTTTTATTAACATCTTATTTATTATTCATAGTGAGGATTAAAAAGGGTTAATGAATCATAATTCATTGTTTCTTCTCCTCACTTTTTATTTATTTATTTATTTTGAGACAGAGTCTTACTATGTTACCCTAGGTAGAGTGCTGTGGCGTCACAGCTCACAGCAACCTCAAACTCTTTGGCTTAAGCCATTCTCTTGCCTCAGCCTCCCAAGTAGCTGGGACTACAGGCGCCTGCCGCAACACCTGGCTTTTTTTGGTTGTAGTTGTCATTGTTGGTTAGCAGGCCCGGGCTGGGTTGGAACCTGCCTACCAACTGAGCTACAGGTGCCACCCTGCTCTGCATTTTCAAATCTCCAGAACATGTTTTGCCCAAGCCCCTTGTGTGAACTCTTAAAAGCTGAAAGATCCTGTATGTTGCCAAAATTAGTATCTTGATAATTAACTTTCTGAAGTTAAATTGGAACCGTAGCCTTTTCTTCATATATAGTAGTTCCCCCCCACACATCCTTGGGGGCTACCATCCAAGACCCTCCAGTAGATGCTTGAAACTGCAGATACTACCGAACCCTGTGTGTACTAAATTTATTTGATCCGACAGTCCAGACAGCAGTAATGACCAGGTAGCATACACAGTGTGGATATGCAGGACAAAGGGAGAATTCACATCTCAGGTGGGGCAGAGTGGGACTGTGTGAGATTTCATCGTGCTAATCAGAATGGTGTGCAATTTAAAATGTATGAATAATTTCTGGAGTTTTCAATTTAATATTTTCAGAACACAGTTGACTCCAGGTAACTGAAATTACAGAAAGTGAAACTAGAGATAAGGGGGCAATAGTATTACCTGTTTTATGTTGAGAATGGAGGAAACCTTTTTTAAAACCCTATTTTTTGTCCATTCCTTTTATATTTCTACTGCAGCTTTCATTTTCCAGACAGACATTGTAGCAGTCACACAGTTAACAAATACTATGTGTAGTCTCTGTGCCCGATGCTGTTGAGACTTCTGGGAGACTCTTTCTTTTAGTGCATTTTACCTATCACTGACACGAATTTTCCAAGTGGCAGTTTGATTTTGTAAACCTCTGTTTATTAACCTCCACTGGCTTATCTTGAGGATCCTTTTGTAATCTACTACGACACACAAGAGAATTAACCTTGACATTTGTGGTGTATTTTATTGGTGGTCTGTTTGTTATCATCTTCTCTTCCTTATGATTGATTATAAGCACCTTTGTTTAGGACATGAACTCCTGCACATGGCCTGTGTGTATACACAGGCACGGAGTGTCCCTAAAGTCTCCATACGTGGGTAAAATGGAAAATTGCAGCTAAATATACCTTTATTTACAAATTGTTTTCTGCATTTTGGCTAAGTCTTTGTAAAAATTTCCTCCCCTCAGAGGGTAGCTAGGTCTACTCAATTTTAGGGAGTTGCTGATTTTTTCATGTCAGTCATTTTCAATTTAGAACGACATACCCAGGAACTGTCCTGGGTATTATATATAAAAAGGTAAATAAGATAGCTTATTCATGTAATTTTTCTAAAAATGGTCACTTTTCTCTGTTCTTCCTGGTGGGGATAGAAGAAGGAAGTCTTTCCAGGAGAGGAAAATGAGATAAATGAACTAATGGAATAGGAAGAGTATGATTAGAGAACAAAGTAGTTGATGGGCTGATGTACATTATTCTGAATGTACAAAAAAATTTAATTATGTCAGAGAGTCTGGGTGTAATGGCTCATGCTTATAATCCTGAATCCTGGTACTCATGCAGATGTCAGGAGTTCAAGACCAGCCTGAGCAAAAGTGAGACCCCCGTCTCTACTAAGAATAGAAAAACTAGCTGGGCGTTGTGGTAATGCCTGTAGTCCCATCTACTCTCCAGCTACTTGAGAGGCTGAGGCCAGAAGATTGCTTGAGCCCTAGAATTTGAGGTTGCTGTGAGCTATGATGCCATGGCACTCAACACCAGGGTGACTGAGTGAGACTCGGTCTCAAAAAAAAAAAAGAAAAAATTACATCAGAGAAGTTATTAGAAAAAAATTGTCAGATTGCATAAGAAAAGTGATGATGAGTATATTACTCTTTGAGGGCTTTGTTTTTACACATTTTTGTTGCTTGAAACACATTTCAATTATGATTAAGTTTTAAAAATGTGATTTATGGTCCATTGCTGAAATTGCGACCCTTTTATTTTAAAATGGGTTTGGTCTATGTTTTAGGATTAATTTTATGCAATGTGTCATCAAGGATTACTGTGTTATTGAGCACAAATCTTGAAATTGGTTCTTAACAATGAATTCATAATACAAAATACGCAGGACTATAATTGGCCATTTTATTTTGTTAAAGTTTTGGTGTTGTATTGGTTGTGAATTTATAGAATATCATCAATTTGCACTAATATTTGCAATGTATTTTTAACAGGTAGAAATATAGGTACGGATAATATGTGTAGAGATAGATTGGAAAAGACCATCATTCTTTTTACTAAAGTGGTAAGTTTTCTTTTTAAGTATGTTTTCTCAAATATACGTATGCTCAAATTTAAAATCGAATATGATATTTGTGTAAACATATGTTTTTACTTTTCTGTAAGGAAACGTGTGTCCTCTTTAGAGGAAAGCCAAAAAATTGCTTTAGTGTGTACATTAGAATGCATGTAATAATTGCATTGTATACCATGTATCGTAGTCTATGGGTCACTTTGAAGCAAAAACCAAATCAATCTTAATATCAGAGAAGTCGATTTCTCTAAAACTCATTAGTCTTAGACCCACTGGAGAAAACAAGAGATGAAAATAGCAGTTCAGCTGGAGGTAGATTGAATGTAGCAGGCAGATTAATATCAGAATGTTAGCATATTAAGATTGACATCGGGCCATTATCATCAATATCAAATATCTACTGAATGGAATGATAGGGGTACACTGTGCTAGGGAATGCATGAATCAATGGTTTTATGAAATGTTGTGCTTGGAGGATTGGGAATACACAAAGAATTAGGGTATAGCAATTAGGAAGACCTAGGTTGGGGACTGTTTGCATTAAAATAGGTACTTGAACCTAAGTAGGAATATCTACTTCTATAATCTATTTTCCCTTTTTTATTGAAGATTCAGTTATAGGTTTGGGATTGTCTATTCCCTGGAAGGGAGAAAAGGAGCAGAAATGAGTTGTTTTTGGTTTTGTGTTTAGGTAGTTGTTACCTTTAGTTTCAGTTGCCTTTTTTTCCTCTTGTGCTAAAATAGCCTCATCAGCAAAAGCCCTTATTTTCTAAGATCTAGGATGAAATCGACTGAGATCTTTTCAGTTAAACACAAAGCAAGGTAAAACAGGATGATAGTGTCAGTGGAGATGTGTGGGGTATATCACTGATACTTGGCTGCATCTGTGCTACCAACTTACTATGGCAATTACGTGAATAAAATTTAAACAACATTATTTAGAAGGCCTATATTAGAAGGTACATTGGTTATTGAGCAACTTGATTTTTCAATTCTTTCTTTTAGTTTTCTTCTCTCCAGGGTGTTCAAGACTAATGAGCTTTAGATAAATCAACTTAATCTGATATTAGAATTGATTTATCTTTTACATCAAAGTGGCTTATATACTATGATATAAGTATACAAATTTAGTTATTATATACATTCTAAAGTACAAATACATTTGTATTATTATATACATTCTACAGTACAAATAAAACACAAATGCAATTTTTTAGCTTTTCTATAAAGAGAACATAAATTTCCTTATACAAGATAATGATAAGGATAAGAGATATCTATAATTAATTCTTTTCAGAAGAAGTTGGGAACAATGTCATTTATGAAATTTGTATTTATGATCTCTAAGACTTTATTAAGGCTTTTAAAATTAGAATACTTCAAACATGCCTCCAAATAGTATAGAGTAACTTTGAGTCTCCATGAGATCACCACTTAGCTTCAACTATTATCAACATAGGTCATGGTCAATCTGGTTTTATCTGTGTGCTTTCTTCCCCTCCCAACCTTGCTGGTTATTTTAAAGCAATAATATATAGTATTATTTGTGAATATTTGAGTGTGTGTCTTAAATTAAGCAGTGGGATTGGTTTTGGTTTTTTTTTTTGCGGTTTTTGGCCGGGGCTGGGTTTGAACCCGCCACCTCTGGCAGATGGGGCGTAGGATTGTTTTTAAAACATGATAATAAACACAAAGATTACTTTTAAAAAATAGTGCTGACTTTTGGACATCATTTAAATAGCTAGTCATATTTTATATTTCTCTGATTGTCTCCTAAATTTTTTATATAATGTTTTGTTTGAGTCAGGATGAAAATACTGTCAGTTCCATTTTCATTCTTTTTTTTTTTTTCCCTTGCTATTTATTTGTTGAGGTGACAGGTCATTTCCTGTTTTGGATTTTATTTGTGAATTTATGTGTTCCTTTCCCTTCCACTTGTTATTTAACATGTTCCTTTGTCTCTGTATTCCTCCCATATTTCTTATAAACCCGTAGTTAGATCTGGTTACATTCAGCCTTTTTTGTGGAAGTAGGGTATAGATGGCAAGAATACTGTATAGGGTGGGCATGGTGGCTCACACTTAAATTTACCTAGCACTCTGGAATGCCAAGCTGGAAGGATTGCTTGAGAACAGGAGTTTGAGACCAGCCTGCACAAGAGTGAGACCTTTCTCTACAAAAATAAAAAAATTAGCTGGGTGTGGTTGTGGGCACCTGTAGTCCCAGCTACTTGGGAGGCTGAGGCAAGATCATTTGAGCCCAAGACTTTGAGGTTGCAGTGAGCTGTGATAATACCACTGCACTGTAGCTCAGGTGGGCATTAGAGCTAAACTCTGCCTCAAAAAACAAAACAACAAAACTCTATAATGGTACTACGTGTTTAATACTACATGGAGTCACACAATGTCTGATTGTTTCTTTTTGCACAGCTAAGATTGATGAGTGACCTATCAAGGTTCCTCAGTAGGTTTCCCCTTTTGATTTTAATAACCGTTGATGATTGCCTACATCCATTATTGATGAGGGGTGTACAAAGTTATGGCATTCAAATTTTATTATTACTTTTGCATATTTTAGCAGAAATTCTTCTATAAAGAAGTCTCCCTTATCAACTATTTGTTTGTTTTTGAGACAGAATCTCACTATGTTGCCCTCAGTAGAGTGGTATGGCGTCACAGTTCACAGCAACCTCCAACTCTTGGGCTTAAGCCATTCTCTTGCCTCAGCCTCCCAAGTAGCTGGGACCACAGGCGCCTGCCATAATACCCAGCTATTTCTGTTGTTGCAGTTGTCATTATTGCTAAGTTGGCCCAGGCCGAGTTCGAAACCGCCAGCCGTGGTGCATGTGGTTGGCACCGTAACCACTGTGCTATGGGCGCCGAGCCCCTTTATCTACTATTTGATACATCAAAATATAGTTCATGCAGGAAATGCAGGATAATTTTTTGGTTCTTTCCCTTTATGTATTACTTTTTGAAGGCCTATCTATTATATACTTTTTATATCATTGTTACCCATTGTTATCAAATTAAATCTAAAGTGGCTCTGTTTTGGTCCCTGTACTGGAAATAGTAGGAAATTCTTATTATGAGATAGTAGTCTTATGTAATGCACATTATATGATGTACCCCAGGAATCATTATAGTACATATAAAACCACACATATAAGAAAATGCCATGAAGGGTATGTTAACCAGTTTGATGAAAATATTTCAAATTGTACATAAAACCAGCACATTGTACCCCATGACTGCATTAATGTACACCGGTATGATTTAATTAAAAAAAACAAAAGCATATACTGCCCACCAAAGTTCAAATCTTGCTAAATGTTGATTAATAACATTATAATTGGAGTGATTCTATTCCAATATAAATTTTGGGAAAATATCTTTTATTCTTTTCTTCATAGCTGTTGGACTTCTTGGATCAGCATCCGTTTTCATTTACACCTCTGATTCAGAGATCACTGGAATTTTCTGTAAGCTATGTTTTTACGGAAATTGGTGAAGGCGTTACGTTTGAACGATTCATTGTCCAATGCATGAATCTTATTAAGATGATTGTGAAAAATTATGCTTATAAGCCGTCCAAAAATTTTGAAGGTAATGCTTTACTGGCAGTTTTCTTTTATTTTAATCTAATTACAAAGTAATTGGTGTTTTTTTTTTTTCATTTTTAAAAATTTTTTTATTTTAGTCTGAGAAGGTGTTAGGTAGCAATGAAATAGTGATGAGTTATAATCTTTAATATATTCATACCACCTTTAATAGTGCATTTAATAAGCTGTTTTTATTGTATAATAAATTGGTTGAAGCTTAGAGACTTTAAGAATTGGGTGCAGTAATCACTGTCGCTCATTTGGAGACTGTATTTATTCGAACATTTGCAAGTTCTCTTTGACTTTATATAAAGAGACGGTTGCTTTTAAGCAGGTTAAATTATTTATTGTATTATTTAGAATTCATTCATATGCATGTGTGCCAAAATGGACGAAGAAGTCTCATAGGAGAGAAAGAAAGGCCTGTTTGTTAGTCCCTTCAAATGCTGTGGTAATATAACCTGGTAGTAACAAGCTACAGTAAGAGATAGCGTCAGAACATATGTGGGTATAAATAAAGGAAAGAGTGTCTTGGAGATATGTTTATAATACAAAGCAGAATTAATTATACAGAAATGTATCTTTTCCCCGAGATTGTATTTTTAAATTATTTAGGTCACATAATCCCATTTAGATAGAATGTTTGCCTGTATAGTTAACTTGAAAATTTTATTTTTCTAGATAGCAGCCCTGAAACTCTTGAAGCCCATAAGATTAAGATGGCATTCTTCACATATCCCACTTTGACAGAGATATGTAGAAGATTAGTCTCTCATTATTTTCTATTAACTGAAGAAGAACTGACAATGTGGGAAGAAGATCCAGAAGGCTTTAGTAAGAATTAGTTTTTATTTTTAGCAGAGCTTTCCTCCCCTTTCTAGCAATAGATAATCTATATGGATAATGGGTATAATAATGTTGTATTTTAGTACAGCAGTTTTGATTTGGAATTTTAGTTTTTTAAAATTAACTTATTCTCTACAACCAGCAGCATGCTTTTACTATCCCCCTTAAACAAAAACAACAGAAATTAACTTACTCTATCTTTGTTATCCATTAGATAAAAATGACCAGCAAATAATGAATGATTTGCTTAAATATGCAGAATTTTATCCAGAAAGAAACCTTTCTTAACTTTTAGATAACCTTACAAATGTAATTTTAGTTTATTTAGAAAATATGGCATTGTGCAGCCCATTATATCGTTTTGTTTTTGCTTTTTCCTCTATAAAATCTTATGTTTCAATTTGCTTTCTTTATATTGTATGTATAATACTGTAACATGAAGCATTGAATCTTTCAGTGTTTAAAAGTCCTAAATGCAAGAAATTTTTAGAAAGTGTGACGAGTCATTTTAACTTGTGGAATATGATTGCTTTATTGAAATGAAATTATTTTCAGGATGGTAGTGATATTATATCAGGTAATATCAAATATCTGGAAATGATATGCTCTTTGGGCTTTCCTGAATAAATAATTTTTATTGAAAATGAGAATGCTTGTAGAGATACTAAGCAGTTTATAGGTGACCGTGAGATACACAAGTATGATCTGTAACATATAACGCCTGTGTTCCTGGTGATTTGATTTTAGTGTTATGTTTAAAACAACTCAGAAATACTATACTGATACTATTCAAATTTTTGTTTTTCAAACTGAGGTTTTCAAAATATCATTATTGCATATTTTAATTGCAGCGGTGGAAGAAACGGGAGGAGATTCTTGGAAATACAGTTTAAGGGTAAGTAGTAATTGAAAAAATAATTGATGGGAAAGATAAACCTTTTTAAAGCTCTCAGCTGATAATGACATTATTAAAGTCAGTCAAATAGGAAACTGTTTATAATTATGAGAAACTATGTTTGAAAGTCCGTAAATTCTTTTTGTTAACTTGGGGTTTACAAGTTGAATTTTTCTTCATTTTAGTTGAATTGCCTAGGGAATAACTGTCAGTACACAAATGGAAAACGTTTGTGAAAATAAAAGCTGCTGTATTTGGCTGGAGTGTTTTTTTTCCCCCTCATTATTTCATTAATAGAGCTTCTTCTAATACATTATTTCTCTTACTATCTATTGTGAGTTTCAGAGATCAGCCCATTGCTTTCAACTATAGGATGCTTTTAAAACACATTTATTAATATGGCAAACATTTGACTTTTAGGGACGATTTACCAAATGTGGTCTTTGAGCTGTTCTTTTGTTAAGACTTACATAATTTACATATTTTCCATTGGTTTTCTAAAAATGTATCTTAATGATTTTAAATTCATAAACTTATAGTTGTAAATCAGATAACTTAGTGATGATTTTAAAACTTTAAAAAAATTAATTTTTAAAACTTCCTCTATGGAGAAATTCAAGCATATTAAGAAATAGTAGACAATAATATCATTAGTCATTCATGATAATCTAGTTCAGGGGTGTGCAGCCTGTGGCCCATACTGATTTAGTGAAGACTTTTTTTATCTGTCTGTGGTGGATATCATGAAAAGTATACATGAACCTTTTTGTGCTAAGCAGCTTTCATTAATGTTTCTGTATTTAGTATGTGGCCCAAGATAACTCTTATTCTTCCAATATGTGGCAGAGAAGAAAAAAGCCTGGATACCTCTGAATCAGTTATTAATTCATGGCTAGTCTAGTTTCATGTAATCTTGCCCACCCCTTCAACTTGTATTATATTGAAACAAATATCTGAGGTGACATATCATTTGTACATATTTCTGTGTGTACATGAAGATCTGACGGTTAAGTCCATGAACTCATCCCAGAAAAAAGGGCTGCATACCGCGTTGCTGAATATCACCACGGTCACCTTTGAAAACTGCTCTTGAGAAGCTATGCGCCAATGCCAGCAGCTAGCCCCCCCTTCAAAGCAATTTTAGAACTCGTTTTCTGGGATGACCATCAGAGCTGTTGTTGTATGGCACACAAAAACATGCAACAATAATGAACACTACTCAGACACAGCTACATGTTGACACAGACACGTTGTGAGACACTGAAACACTAAAGAATGTGAAATCTTACCAAGTTGTTTGTATGGCGTTGCCAAAGTGAGCACGTAGTGGCAAGTTCACAAACTTAATTGTCAGACCTCGTATGACAACTTTATGTAGCCCTTTGTCTAGAGTGAGTTTGTGGACTTACGTCAGACCTTGTGTCTATCATATAAGATTTCTTTTAAAACATAACTGTCTTTATTCTTCTATATTCTGAATCATTTAGTGATTCAATACTTTTAAGAACCAAAGCAAATTGTTTTTTTTAAAGGTAGCTACCACTGATATCTGTACTGTTTGTGTTTGTTAAGAGAAATAGTACTTTAAATGGTGAATTCATGAATTTTCATGTAAAATTGTAACAATATTACATATGTAACAATGATATAATAATGATGCTTATTATATCATTGCTAAGAAAATATATAATTTTTAACATACTAAATATTGGATAGTCATTACTAGTCCGAACTATGGATGTGGCTACGGAGTGTTCTTTTAAATTTTAGGCGTGATTAACTTAAAAATATAAATCATATGCTGTCTATAGTTTTACGTTTTTGAAATAAGGAAATCAACCTTATATTATAAATTAAATTATTGATTTTATTTTTTATTTTATTTGTTACAGAAAATATTACTCTTTTTTAAAATAAAAAACTGGAAACATTTTCAAAGTTTTAGGATTTTAAGTATGAGTATTCTTTTCTTTATTATAAAATAAATATATTGTAGATACAGTATATCATTCCTTTTAATAAGAAATTTGTTTTCCCCTTCTAGCCATGCACTGAAGTACTATTTATAGATATATTCCATGAATATAATCAGACTCTTACTCCTGTACTTCTAGAAATGATGCAGACACTTCAAGGTAGGATATATTTTATGATCCTCTGATTTATTGGTTTAGTTAATGTTCAGTTAAAATACTCTTGAGTGTCCACTATGTAAAGTGCCCTGTTTTCTAGGATATATTATGGATATGAGTTTGGAAAGAGTGTATTCTTTCCTGAAGGAGTGGCATTTTAAATGGATCTTGAGTTACAGTTTGGAATATGATAGTTAAATTTTGCTGTCATAAACATAGTAGCACAAGCCAACCAGCAGTCATATTCCTTGGGGAAACTATCTAGAGCACGTTGTGAGTAGTGAGAAATGACGAAAACAATGTGTTAGCTTTTGTTAGAATGGTGACAGTGGAAATGGAAAGAAGGTGACGGATTTAAGAGAATGATGAAGTGAATTTTTGGCACTTGATTGCTGTGCTTTGTATACAAGTAATTAGTTATTTAACATTGATTGACTAATGATTTCTTACTTTTCTGCTAGACTTTAAGCTGTAAGGGGTATTGATAACATCCATTTTGTTCATACTTTATTTACCCTGCCTGGCGTACCAGTAACTATTTGTTGGCTTTTACCAATTTATTGAATTATGCTGGTGAAGGGAATTATCAGAGATGATGCTGAATTTGAGTTTCAAGGACAGTGAAACAGTTATCTCATTAGTGCAGCGGTTCTCAAGCTGTGGGTCTCGACCCATTTGGGGGAGATCAAAGGGCCCTTTCACAGGGGTCGCCTAAATACATCCTGCATATCAGATATTTACATTACAGTTCATAACAGCAGCAAAATTACAGTTATGAAGTAGCAGTGAAAATAATTTTATGGTTGGGGATCATCACAACATGAGGAACTGTATTAAAGGGTCGTGGCAGTAGGAAGGTTGGGAACTACTGCATTAGTGGTTGTTGGAGATAAAGATAAAACTTCTGGAGTGCTTGTAGATAAGAGCCTTGGGTGGAATACTATATTTTGCTGTGTATATAATGCACGCTTCCCTTCCCCCCAATTTTTAAGGGGGAAGATAAAGGATGCACTTTATCAATGGATGAGGGGTAGGGGTGGCGCCCAGCTGGCCTCCTCTCTGCCCCTGTGCTTGGGGTTCTAGTCTGGGAGGATGGGAATCTATGAGAGTGGACCAGACCATCCTCTGCTGAGTGCTGTGATCAAGGGAGGTAGTAGTAGAGGTTCTGGTGACTTGAGGGGCCACTGTGCAGAGGGAACTAGGAGCCTTGGGAACCTGCCTGGCTATCCTTGGACTGAGCTCATGTCGCCTCCCAATTTTTTATTCTAATGTTTTTATATTTTATAGTGGCTGTCAGTTTTCTGTTTGCACTTTTATTGTCATTATTTAGTGTACTGTCATAAACAAGTCTATTTTTTCTATTTAGAGCTTCCTTGTGAATTGCTTATTCTTATTCTTTGCTTCTTTTTTCCTATTGTGTGATTAGTCTTTCTTTTAAGAATTTTTTTATAGTGAAGCTATAAAATAATAGCAATTTTTGTGGTATATATTTTTCTAGGATATTACTTGTCATAACATTTTCTAAATATGATATAATGTTTATAATATTGTTTGTGGCTTTGTATATTGTACTTAGGTTTTCTAATGGTGGTGATAATAAAACTTTCCCTTTCTATCTGTATGCATATTTAATATCACAAAGAATGTACCTAACTGAATTGAGAAACTAACAATTTGTATTTAAATGAAAAATATATTTTAAAAAACTAGTTTTATTTGCTTTTACTGATACTTATCTTTTAGGGCCCACGAATGTGGAGGATATGAATGCGCTGCTAATCAAAGATGCTGGTATGTTAAACTTAAGTGATTTAGAAGTATTTTTCAATAGACAGAAGGTCTATTTGCGACAGGTTTTATGCTAGGAGAATTGAGATGTAAGAGTAGTGAAAATACTACCTCAATACTTCAAAGAAACCCTTTGATGGCGGGTGTGATCTAGTAAGCATATGATTAATCTAACACTGTATGGGATAGTTAATGCTAACGCAGGCAGTAATAAGGAGGAGGTTAGTGTGCTTATGGCAAGACTCCTAAAGAAATGTAATGGCGGCTGGTGAGGTGGCTCACAACTGTAATCCTAGCGCTCTGGAAGGCCAAGGCAGGTGAATTGCCTGAGCTCAGGAGTTTGAGACCAGCCTGAGCAAGAGTGAGAACTTTTCTCTAAAAAAATAGCCGGGTGTTGTGGAGAAAGCCTATAGTTCAGCTATTTGGAACCTGAACCCAAGAGTTTAAGGTTGATGTGAGCTAGGATGCCATGGTACTCTACCCAGGGTGACAAAGTGAGACTCTGGCTCAAAAACAACAATAACAGCAACAACATTGCCCATACATTGTACCCCTTGATTGCATTAATGTACACAGCTATGATTTAACAACAAGAATAAATAAATCAAAAAGAAAAGAGTTGTGATGTAAGGACACAGTATTAGGAATTAGCTGTGTGAGGGAAGAGGCAGGTGTTGGGTGGGAAGAGGGTTCCAGGGGATGGAGTGGTATGTATTGTAGAAAGACTTGAAGGTATGAGGAATAAGCATACTCAGAGTTTGAATTGTGACCATATGGATTAACTAGAACAGAGCAGTTAAGGGGTTATGGGGAGACATGAGGCTAAAGATAAGCAGGGACCAGATCATAAAACATTGCATCTATTTAGAGACATGTATTATTTTATAATAATAATTTGACTTGAATATTTCAGAATGAATTTAATTTCTGTTTGAAAGTACTAAGGTTTATTTAGATTAAAAATGGAATGAAGTAACTTAAGTAACATTTCTAAAATGTTTATTTAAGTAATTGCCCTGATTAACATATCATATATGTCACTTAACATCTTACATGTTTTAACCTAGTCCCTTTGGTTTTGTTTCTTACTATGGCCCAGTATCTGCAATCTTTAATTTTTAAAAACCTTTTTTTCTCAGTGTACAATGCTGTTGGATTAGCTGCTTATGAGCTGTTTGACAGTGTTGATTTTGATCAGTGGTTTAAAAACCAACTTCTTCCAGAATTACAAGTCATTCACAATAGGCAAGTATAAAATTTTGTGTTTATTTTACACTAACTTTATCTTATTGATTTTCTAATGAATTAAGGCATTAAATTGCTTATAAGTTTAAAAATGTCATAATATGACTTAGTAGGTAAACTCTGATGTAGAAAGGAGTAAGACTTGTGAATTTTCTAATTGAAAGATAAATAAACAGCTGGCTATTATGTAGTATTTGACATTGTATAAGGTAGTTTGCAGGAGAAAAAATGTAGGCGTTTACAAAAAGATGAGGGAAGGTGGAGATCTGTGAGTTCCAGAAAGAAACTATCCACAAAGAGAAGACAGACACTCAGCAGTTCTGACACCTGGTGTCAGAAGTCGCCTAACCAAAGTAACATCCATGAAAGGTGACTGTCTCGGGATCACACAATATACTGCAAATCTTTGGGGGAGAGAGTAGAGTAGGATGTAGAGACACCATGGCAAAAGCATTTGCATACATGTTAGGTTCTCATGGAGAACCTAGTAGTACCAATTCATATTGTAAACATTTAGAGCCATGCAATTATAGATCTGGAGATGCTTTGAAAGTAATTGTAACCAGTTAGTAGCTATTTATGCCTGCAGTTATCCAGTCAACAGATACTTTCAACACTTGGATGTGCAATGTTCTATAGAGTCAGTAGTGAATAAAGTAGACTTTCCGTTTGCTCAAGGGGGCTAGTGAGCCTTTGATGGAGAGAAAGCTTTTCACTGGGGAGACAAATGTGCAGTTTAATTAACCTTAAACCCTAGAGTCTATTTAGTTTAAAACCTTCATTAACCATTATAGAAACTCCCTGCATGTGGCTGTCAAACACTTGAAATGTGCTTAGTGCAACCAAGGAGTTTACTTTTCAACTTCAATTAATTTACTTTTAAAAACTGAAGCCTTGTAAAATATATATTGATTATAAGTTGAAATGATAATATTTTGGATATACTAAAATAAAAATATTATTAAAATCTCACCAATTCTATTTACTTACTTTAATGTAACCATTAAGAAATTTAATATTATGTATTTGGCTTACATTATATTCTACTAGACAGAGCTGATTGGTAATCTTGTTAAAATTTAGGTTCTGATTTAGTAGGTCTGGGTCAGATCATGCAACTCTGTCTCAATCCCACAATAATGAATGATGCTACTGGTCCAAGCACCACACTTTGAGGAACAAACTGATACCTAATTTTAACTCAGAAGTGACTGTGAACTGGAAATTTGACCTTTGAGCTTCATTCTCTTTATCTGAAACAGAAAGTCAGATGTGGTAATCCCCAAGGTCTCAGTCCAAAAATCGATGGTTCTGTGATTTCTTTACTTCACTCTACACAAGTCTTGTTACTTCTACCTCTGTGCTTTGGCTTAAATAGTATCACTTCCTCCTTTGCCTAAATACTGTTTATCTTAAAGACCTGTTTAAATTTCATCTCTTTGCCCACTCTTCCTTTTCTGAAACCCTGGCATACTACTTTGCATTTTAAAGTCTTTTTTGTGTGTTATAAACTTTTGGGGGACAGAGAATACTTATGTGCATTGTCTTACAACTTTAATGAGCAATTGTTTTTAATGTGCTTGATCAGCCATCTTCTAAGATTGTATTTTCTGAGAAAACATGGTATATTTGTTAGCTTGTTTCATTTACACCAATTTATGCCAGTAGAATAGTTTTTGGTTTTTTTATTGTTGTTGTTGAGACGGGGGTCTTCCTCTGTCACCAGGCTGGAGTGCAGTGGTATAGTCATAACTCACTGCAACCTCAACCTCAGATGATCCTCTTGCCTCAGCCTCCCAACTAACTAGGACTACAGGCACATACCACCATATCTAGTTAAACTTTTTACACACACACACATACACACACACACACAAAAAATTATTTTTGTAGTCTGAGTCACAGTCTGTAATTGGGTACCTCTTATAAAATCAGAGGGCTTAGCTGAAATCAATACATTTATATGAATATTTAAATTTCTGAAAATAGTCTTTATGGTATTAACAAAACTGGAGTAGAAAATTGAATACACAAGCTTCTTTCTGACTAATTTTTTGGACTTCTCCACCTTTAGGATTTGGAGCATTAGCACTATTTGTAGTTACTTGAGAAGCAGAAATAGACTTGGTTTTTATATACCTATCTTTCTTAACAGTTCTTGAATGAAAAAGAATCAAGGTTACAGCATATCTGTTTAAGAATTCATTTATTTAGATTAGGTCTTTATTGTTAATATTTTGTACCATAGAATATTTAGAAGAAGCTTTTAAGCTCTTATATAAAAAATGCAGATTACATTTCTTACTATATATTTCTGACATATACAAAGCATATGTCATCATTTAAATGAAATAGACTTTTTAAAATACTAAACATTCTAATTTCATGATTTTTCCTGTCTAGGTATAAGCCACTGCGACGCAGGGTGATTTGGCTCATCGGTCAGTGGATTTCTGTGAAATTCAAGTCTGACTTGAGACCCATGCTATATGAGGCAATTTGTAACTTGCTTCAAGACCAAGATTTAGTGGTATGCTCCTTAAATATCTTAAAAGAATTTTTTTGTAAAGTTTAACTGTGCTAACTTTCATGTTTGCAAATGGTTTATATTTTTATTTAGAATGTTTATGGCCTTTCGTTGCAGTGTTGTTTCTTGATGAGCAGTTTGATTTGAGGGTAGACGATCTTCTTTTGATTATTGTTTGCCTTCCCTCTTACTAGCCACTGGAAAAAGAACTTTAATCAAACTTTACTATTCTAAAATAATTTATTGTTTCTTAGAAGAAAGAAGGCAGTTTTTTTTAAGTTTCTTAATTTTACATATTTATTTTCTTATTCAGGATAGACTTTGTCACTGGGATAGCATTATAATCTGTTTCACTCTTACTGTTGATTCTTTGTGCCTCTTTTTTTTTTTTTAAATTTGAGATTAATATGAGGGCACAGATAATTAGGTTACATTGTTTGCAGTTGTTAGGTAAGAGTCCAAGTTGTAGTTGTGCCCCCACCCCCAGGAGGTGTGCTATATACCCTTACATTGTGCCTGTTACGTGAGAGTACACCAATCCCCCTCCGTCCTCTCCTCTTCGCTCTCCTTCCTCTCCCCCCACCCACTTTAATTTTTTTTTTAGGTCTCTGGAGTTGTTTCTTTTAGGAATTTTTCTCACATAACATTTTTTATTTTGTGTTACTGAAAATTTGATGTGAGGACTCTTTGTTGCCTTCCCCCCCCCCCCCTTAAAAGCAGTAGATTTACTGGTTTATTATATAGGTCAGTTATTTTAACAGTAATTTTATAGGCCTATGATTTTAAGAAGTTTGAGATTGTGAAAATGTATAAAATTGTTTCTTTCTTTATTCCCTCCCTATTGTTTTATTGTATGCGCGAGTGTATATATTAGTGACTTACGTGCACTTTCTTTGTCTTGGACTTAGCTTTGACTCCAGCATTTCATTTTTTATTTAAAAAGTGAATCCATTTTTCTTTTGTTTTTGAAATTATTTTAGATAAAATTAAGTGATTCCCCCTAACCCCCCAAATTGTGTTAAGTCCTCATCTAAACATGTCTCAGTGTCCCCTGCACTCCCTTTTGGGTCATTTGAACACATTTCATTTCCCTTCCCTGCCTTTCAGCAAAGGCTTGGACTGCAATTTTGTCTTGTTTTACTTATGTGATGATAAACTACTTGTGTTCACTGAAGGAAAAACATAATTAGAAAGTCATATTTGTTGTAGGAACATGGTACATCTCAAAGGCAAATAGAATTGATCTTGAATTTTCTGCTTAAGTATTATCTACTATTGTAAACAATTGAGAATTTATTCTAAATATCATTCTATTAAATTATTAAATAGTATAAGTGGAATTTCACAGGGGACACCATTTTATTATGTTTCTTTTTAGAACTTTATTAGTATAACCTAGTATAACCTAACTTCTAAAATTACTATTTTCTGAGATTAATTTACTTTTGGTATAGCTTTAGAATAAAACATAAGATTTAAGATTTTTATTTTCCTAGTAGGTAATATTATTTGCTCTTCTATCAGAGTTATCAGAGAAGACATTAAGGATTTAGCATTGTGTTTACAAAAGAATTAAATTGCAGTTAAGTTTTCTTTGGGAAATAGAGAAACAACTTACACTCTCTTTTATTATAAGTCTATTAAAGAAGAAAAGAGAAAGATGAGTTATTTTGTCTGGGCTTTCAAAAGCAGAACATTATTTTTATCAAGTATCAACAAGTGTTATTGGAGAGAAAGAGTTTCATGCCCAGATAAGTTGGAAAATTCTAGGCTGAATATTCATGTAGGTCTCTTTCCTATTGGACTAGTCAGAACCTGTAAAAATGTACAATTGTGTTGTGACTATTCAAGATGACTAATACATTAATACCCACATAATACACTTTTAGAAAATTCTGCTTTTGGTTCAGCTTTTGCCCTTTATCTTTATATCTTTTGGCAGCTACATCTCATACTGATATCTTTTTCATTTGTTTTATCCTGTCACCATTAATTAGTAATAAATTAGTAAGGCACCAACTTAATTGAAAATTAATAATATATAAGTAATAGATTTCAGCCTATGAGAAGTCTTGTCTAATGAAATGTAGAAAGAGAATTTTTTTCTTTTTTCTTTTTAGAGACAGAGTGTTACTTTGTCACCCTCGGTAGAGTCTGTGGTGTCACAGCTCACAGCAACCTCTAGCTCTTGGGATTAGTCAATTCTCTTGACTCAGCCTCCCAAGTAGCTGGGACTACAGGCACCTGCCACAACGCCCGGCTATTTTTTTGTTGTAGTTTGGCCAGGACTGGGTTTGAACCCGCCCCCCTCAGTATATGGGGCCAAGGCCCTACTCACCGAGCCACAGACACTGCCCTATGAGAACTTTTTTTTTTTAATTGTTGGGGATTCGTTGAGGGTACAAGAAACCAGGCTACACTGATTGCGTTTGTTAGGTATAGTCCCTCTTATAATTATGTCTTGCCCCCAAAAGGTGTATCACACACCAAGATCCCCACTCCCTCCCTCCTTGCTTCCCTCTCTTTGCAGAAGAGAACTTTTTACAAACATAAATATACATACGACGGTGTGTAAACACATACAGACATGTATGTATATGTACAGACATGAATTTTTATTTATAGACATTCACACAAACATACACATGGTGTGTTCATGTATGTGTCATGATAGGTCAAATCGCTACACACTGAGGAAAAGATAATAATATTTTAAACCCAAAAATGTCACTCCATTTGCTTTCTATTTCTCCAGATCAAACAGTAATGTTAAACTGTCACATAGCTATCAAAGGTAGTGAGATGTATGTACTCTTACCCAGTGACCTTTGATACTATGAAATTTTTGGAGTCCTAAACTAATGGGAAGAGTTGCTTCCTGCAGTTGCTCACTGTTTCCGCTCTCTTCCAAGCATAGATATCCTGACGAATCTGAATCCTGTCTGGCTTTCAGAGTCTGCATTCTCTTGCCTGAGGGAGTTGGGATAGATTTCAAGATTTCTTACTGGGCAACTACAGTTGTCCATACGGTTTTCTTTTCCTTTTGTTGTTATAAGGAGACTGGCTATGACAGTAGAAACAGCTTTTAATTTGTTAACTCTTTAAAAATTAAGAATTTTGCCAAGGAAGAGAAAAATTCAGAGATTAAAATAATAAGCCCTCTGCTCATCACCTGGTTTTTCCATATTTTCATTTTAAGATTTTTTTTACCATATTTTCATTTTAAGATTTTTTTCCATATAAATATTTCAAATATTTTATTTAAGAAATCAAACATTACAAATTCAGTTTGGGTCCCTGTAGGTCTTTTGCATCCCATTCTATTGTCTTTAAGGAGAGGTTTTTTAATTTCAGTACAGATTAATTAAATTTTTTATAATTTTTGTTTCTGTTTTATGAAATCCTTTTTCTTCACACTTGGTTCTTCATTCTTTGTGGAATTTATTTTGGAACATGATGTGAAGTAAGCTCCCAATTTTTAATTTTCATAAGGACAGCAATGTTGCGGTGATTAATGGAATAATACATAATTTTCTTAGTGACCTGCAAGGCTGTCTGTCACATACCAAGTTTATATAAATGTGTGTTGTCTTCTTATAACGTGTTATAGCAGACAGTGCTTACAGCAAGTTGAGAATACTATTTCCATATTCTAAACTAGAATCACTAAATTTTAGAGAAGAATAACCTTCTTTTTCCAGGGCTACAGATGGTTCTTTAACCAGAAATACTTTGTTTATATGCTGGGCTTCTTTAGGTTTTGAAAGGTTCTGAACTAATTGTATCTTCAAATTTCAGAAATTTAAAATATATTTTTAAAAAATTTTGGGCTTGGTGCCCATAGCACAGTGGTTATGGTGCCAGGCACATACATCAAGGCTGATGGGTTTGAACCCAGATTCAGCCCCAACTAAAACAACAATGACAACTGCAACAACAACAAAAAAACAGCTGGGCATTGTGGTGGGAGCCTGTAGTCTCAGCTACTTGGGAGCCTGAGGCAAGAGAATCACTTAAGCCCAAGAGTTGGAGGTTGCTGTGAGCTGTGGTGCCACAGGACTCTACTGAGGATGACATAGTGAGACTCTGTCTCAAAAAAAAAAAAAAAGTTTTCCTTAGATTATCTATGCAACCTTCTGTAAAACAAGTAGTAAGCTTCTGGAAAATTAGCATTAGTATAATCTTTCACTTTTGAGAGAGCCTGTGGTATAACTAGGAGGTCTATAGTTTGGGGGAATGCGCATGATTGTGAAGCAAAGAAATGGCCATCCATTCATGGGGAGGTCAGCTGTCAATATAGAAATACAGTCATGTATCACTTAACGACAGGATAGGTTCTGAGAAATATATCCTTAGGTGAGTTCCTTGTTGTGTGAACATGGCAGAGTTTACTCACACCAACCGAGATGGCAAAGCTGAGTACACACCTAGGTGATATGGTACAGCCTGCTGTTCCTAGGCCACACACCTGAATATCATGTACTTGTTTGTCTAAACATAGTAAACAGAAACGGTACAGTGAAAGTATGGTATAAAAGGTAAAAAATGCTTGTCTCAATGTCCCAATTCGTAAAAGAAAAAAAAAAAGTGTATGTGTTTATAAATAAAGATAAAAAAATGCTAATGGGCGTTTTTCCACGAATGAAGCTTGCAGGACTGGAAGTTGCTCTTGGGTGAGTGAGTGGTGAGTGAATATGGAGGCTTAGGACATTACTGTACATTTAGGCTACACTAAATTTATACATTTTTTTCTTTAATAAAAAGTTTACCATGACTTACTGTAACATTTTCTAAACTTAAAAAATTTTTGTGTTAATGCTTATAAACACATTGATTGGCTGTGCAAAAGTATTTTTTTCTTTATATCTTTCTTCTATAAGCTGTCTTTATTTTTTATTTTTTTGCTTTTTAAAATTTTTGTTAAAACTAACACATAAATACACATAGCCTAAGCCTACCTGGGGTCAGAATCCTGAGTTTTTACTGTCTTCTACCTCTCCATCTTGTTCCACTGGGAGGTCAGGAGTAATAACACTCATGGAGCTGCCATCTGTGATAGTAATGCTGTCTGCTGGGATACCTCCTAGGGACTTACCTGACCCACCTTTTTTTTTTCTTGATAAGCAGAGAAGCACATTCCAAAATAATGATAAAAAAGTATAGTAAAAAATGTAAGCCAATAACATACTTGTTTATTACCAAGTATTGTGTCCTGCACACAGTTGTCTGAGCAATACAGTAGGTTTGTTTATTCCAGCATTATCAGATATCTTAGTAATGTAATGCACAATATTACAAGGGCTACGATGCCACTATGCGGTAGAAATATTTTAGCTCCATTATAATCTTAAGAGATTACCATTGCATGTATCGTCTGTTCACTGAAACATCATTATGCAGTGTATGACTGCAGTAAATTGTCAAAAATGGGAAGTTACTTAGTGGGATTTAGTAAAGAACTTTCAGTGGCATGGATAAGACTAGCAAATGCTGTGTGAACTGTGGGAGGTACAGCTAGGATCTGGGCAGTGTATCACCAGGTCATTGGAACTGTCCTATCTTTCCACTCTTGTGCCTTTTGTTTGCCAATGTTACAGTTTTTAATTTTTCTATCTGTCTATCCTTTGAGTTTTTGAGTATCTCAAAAACTCGACTGAAAGTTTTAAATTCTGTCTGTTCTATGTTTTGAAAGATGCCAGAATGAATTCTGAGTTCAGTTACATTCACTTAATATAGTTTTCAAAGGAAATATAAAATAGCATGTGTTTGAGACATGAAAATACTAGGCAAATCTAAAACCAATAAGAAAGGAAAACTTAGTCTAGACAGTTTCGAAAACTTAGTCTAGACAGTTTCCTGAGGTCAGTTTTGGGTTTGTAATTGATATGTCTGGTATCCACTACTTATGAAAATGAACCTTAGAATTATTGTCTTAAAAGGCAGTGAATAAATTGAAGGTGAGTTTTTTGTTTTTCTAAGGAATTTATTTATATATGTATTTCAGAAGAAATATATCAGATTTTTTATTGAGAGATCTTGATTTTATTGCATAATAAGAATTACCCTAGTTAATATGTAGTAGTAATACCAACGTACAGGATCGTATAGGATGATATTATTTATATTAGTATCTCTTATGCCTGGCAGGAAGTGAAGTCTCAGGAAATGTTTATTGGGTGGATTAGGAGACAGGGATAAGAGAAAATTCAAGAATGAGGATGTCTTTAAAAATAATTAAATTATGAAGTCATTGTTTTCTTTCTCTTTAGCAGATTTTATTTCATGACTGTCCTACATTTCTTTGGTGGTCTTAAGTCCTGGAGGCATTCCATTTCTTTCTGGCTCCAGTGCCATGCTTTAAGATGTAGACTGCCTTCACTGCTATGGCCAGGATGTAAAAGTGATCAGGCATCAGGCTATCCAAGTCCTCCTAATTATCCCAAGGCACATTCATAGTGACACCTGCACAGAAGTGCCTGATTATAGTATTCTTTGGAATATACTGACCTGTGGTTTCTTCTTTTTTATTTCTCTGTTGCTGTTATGCTTTGGGGATCCTTCTAATGTTTATGGTATCTTGATGGCACTTGTTCTCCTAGTGATGGAATTAGCCTATTATCTTTTAGGGAGTTTCTGTGATTTCATCTGAAGGTAGGGTAGACTGTCAGGCTGAATTCATGGTCCAGATCCACTTCTGACAACTTAAGGTTTTACTTCTCTTCAGAAGGTCTGGATTTACTCTGTGAAACGTTATGTTTAGAGTCTTGCTAAGGGAGGCTTTTTTGTTTCTTTCTCTGCATTTATTTAAGCAAGTATTTCTTGAACTACTAGTATCCCAGGAATGCATTAGACTTTCTTCTACCTCTCTTCCAGCATATTCCCCAACTCTTCATTCTGTAATTCAAGTTTAGATTTTTCTCTCCCATGGCTTATAAATTGCTTCCAAATTCATTCTGTCACCTGTGGTATCTCCTGTTTCTTTTAAAGCTCAGGAAGAACCAGTTTTGTTCTTATTTTCATTTGTGAGATCATTTTAAATGCTTCTCAACTTTCTTAGAAAGTGTGTGATTTTTTCACCCTTGTGATCTTTCTGTTCTTTCAGTTAAATTGGAATGGAGGCAGATCATCTTAATTCATTTCACATTTTTCTCTCCACATAATGCTATGCTGACTTTCCTTTGTTAGGAAGGAAGATACATTTAATTTCATTTAAGTGTCTTTTGTTTTATATATTTGCCTGCATAGGTGCTTTGGCTATGTTGAGTGAGTGTTTATAATAAGAGGTCCTTACATGGAGGACTGTCAGGAGAGAATTAAGGTAGAGTGCTGGCAGTTTGATTTCTTGTTCTTTTTGAGGGACTTTCGTATCCTGCTGTCTCTGAATTAAATAATGAATAAAATGCTTGCTATACGTTCGTTCTGTGCTAAATGCTGGGAATTTAAAGATGGTTAGTTCATGTCCTGCATGGGACATTTTCAAGTTAGCCATTTTTGTTAGCAAATGTTTAATATTGATCTCTCTTCCTCATTATAAAGTTTTGGGGCAAGGACTAGGTTTACTCAGCTTCTTCTGCACCACCTAAAACAGTGTCTGGTAACAGATCCTCCTTGTATATTTTTGATCAAATACGTAAGTATGCAGTCTTCTTCTGAGGTCATTTTGTAGCAGAACACTTGGCACGGTGCTTTGCACATATTATATAATCAGGCAATTTGTTAAATCCAGTTAAAGATCTGAAATGATCATGTTGCCTTTAGAGACAATAAATAAAAGGAAAAGACAATAAATAAAAGGCAGGTAAAAAAAGCACTTGCACTGCATTTGGCAGTAAAGTACTTAACATTTGGCACAAATCCCTAATCAGCATCTTAAGACCTCATAAACTTGTATAAAGGTTTAAAACTCTCTCTTTCTGAAAAAAGTTTTTCTTAGAATGGCAGTGAAAGTAAACAGGTATGGAAAGTGTGCCATCTAAGGAAGTAACAACTGTTAGACAGAAAATACAAGTTTTAGATATGTTGTTTTACAGAATAGAACATAGAACTTAGTTATGCCTTGGGTTTATGTTACTTACTGTGGAAACCGTGAGTATGTTAGTCTGCAAATTTAGCTGAATAATGCACAGATAAAATGAGAAAGAATGAGATTATATGATTTGGCAAGATAACATGCTGGTAAACATAAAAAATAAGATATGGGAGGTTGGGAGCTTATATAAATCTCCCTATTTTTTGTAAACTTTGGGATTGTGAGGGTCATAGATGGGGAAACTTTTCTAGTAGTGATTTTTCTGTAATAATCACTGGATATTTTTGGATGGAACAAATGTGTTTTAGAAATTTGTATAAAAAGGAAGATTTTTTTTTTTTGGTTTTCACGCATTTACTATCATCAGGTTATAGATGGGCGTCTGTGTTCTTTTTTCTCCCCTTCCTTCACCTTGTCTGCTGCACCGTTCATTTGCACATCTTCCTGCTTGCCCACTTTCTGTTTTCCTGCCTCTCCACTTTCTCTTTTTCTTGGGCATCATCTACCTGCTAGTTTTCCTCACCCCTGTGCTCTATACATACCTTATGGCAAGTGATTTTTCTTCCTGGAAGCACCTACCGGATTAAAGGCTTCTTAGGCAAATTATGGGAAACTGAGGAAAGTAGAAATAAATTACTGCTTTATCCTTTCATTTTATTTACCCTTATAGCAAACTAAGGAAAATATCCTTTTATATCTGACTATTTATATACAGTAGAGCTTGTGTAAGTTGACCACCCAAAACTGGTCAACATACGGAGGTGGTAACTATAAGGAACTAGGCCTACTGTACTGACACATGTGATGCATGTCTGGTCTGGGAAAATTAGGTCAACTTAAGGAGGTGGAGCTTCTGTATACTGTATACTCTATGACTTACATTAATAAGAGTAAAGAAAGTGATTTGGAGTAAAAAATTTTTTTTTGACATTAATGATTTTTAGTCATGCTAGAATGATTAACGATAAACTTTCTTTTAGGTCCGTATTGAAACCGCTACAACTTTGAAGTTAAATATCCTTTAAAAAATTTGAAAATACTTCATGGGAAGAATTTTCACACTTTTAAATTGTTACTTATCTTGGGAACATTAAATAATGAGATAGTTTAAAATGTGGTTTTTGATTGTTTTACTATATATGTTTTAGATATGTATTGTGTCCTAATAAACCCATATATTCTCAGTATTCCTTAACTCTTATTACCTGTTGATGATTTTGAATTTAGAACAGATCAGTTTCTGCCGGTAAGAATATTCATTTCCAGGTTGCCCTTTCTTTTTTTTCTTTCTTTTCTCTCTGTCTCTTTCTTTCCTGCTTTCCAAAAAGCACTTTCTGCTTATGCCTTTAATATTAAGTTTTATTTTACAGCTGAAATTATATACATATATCTGTTACTTATTAAAGCTGAGTTTTAAAGGGTACTATATTGGATTATTTGGGAAGGTGTAACTTTCACTTATAACAGTTTACTTTTATTCTGTTTGTTTTTCTTTAGCTACTCTATTACCTATATATGAGTTGTTTGCCAAACCTTTTCTCATAATTTAAAACATAGTATTTTTATTTAATGTATGTTTATTACTTTTGTTCCTTATGTTATTTCCCTGTATTATTTGTGTATATATGTCTGTATACTACCCCAGATTGTAATTTTCTGGATGACCAGAATATCAAGTCTTACTTACTTTTTTGCTCTTTTCCTCAATCCCCTGCACCTAGCAAGGCATTTTCACGTTATTGATACTCAGCAAGCACTTGTTAAATATGTCATTACAATTGTGCTGCTGGGGTTTGTTCTTAAGAAGACTAGGTGAGAATAAAGTTACATGATAAAGTATCTGTCCATACTGATTGTGAGGGTCATAGATGGGGAAACTTTTCAAGTAGTGATTTTTCTGTAATAATCACTGGATATTTTTAGATGAAACAAATGTGTTTTAGAAATGTATATAAAAATGAATCAGTTATCTTGAAAGAACAATGTTTTATGTACATATCAGTGATTTGTCAATTTCTAATATATTTTCATTAATGTAGATGTTCATAGCTAGACATAAGATATTTTTTTATTTCCTAATAAATCCTCTGATATTTCCTAATAAATACTCTGTTCTTAGAATAACAAATATATCTCTACACAAATGTATATATCTCCATACAGCATATGTTAAGGGCATATAGCTGGCACATAAGTGTAATAATTAATATTCTTTTTGCTTTAATAAGTAGATATTGCAAACCAAAGCATTCTGTGATTGACACGTGTGGGAGAATAGTATGAATGCACTGTCCCTGGTTTCGTTAACAGTACAAAATGTATGGGTGGCACCTGTGCCTCAGAGTAAGGCTCCTGCCCCATAATACCAGGGGTGGCTGGTTCAAGTCCAACCCTAGCCAAAAAAAAAAAAAAAAAAGCCAGTACAAAATGTAAACACACACAGTTTAGGACAGTTCTTCCTGTAAATGATATTTAGGTTATGAACCAATTAAATTCTGAAATGGACAGATTTAGCAGCAATAAAGAAAAAAAATCACTGTCTTACGTACTGTCTGCTTGAATAATTTAACGTTTTAGGTAGTGCTGAGGTTTTGCTTTCTGTTTTTTATTGCTTTGACATGATTTATTTCTTATTCCACTTTTATGTATACAGAAGTTTTCACATTTTTATTCCAAACCTTTATTTTTTTCTTATCTGCAGTATTTGGAAACCATGTTCACACTACTTTTTCAGTTATTGCAACAAGTTACAGAATGTGACACAAAGATGCATGTTTTGCATGTCCTTTCTTGTGTGATCGAAAGAGTCAACATGCAGGTAATTTTGTTGTAAAACGTGAAAATAAATGTCAGAGAGGTGAGTAGAATATGTGCTGAATTTATTAAATTCTCTGTTTACATTGTTTAAAAGTTAAAATATTCATTAAAATGCTTCTTACAGGTGTGATTATATACATTATACAAAATTGACATTTATTATTAGTGTTTGTTTTTTCTTTAACTTTTTGTAGAGATGAGATATCACTGCATAACCTCACTGATCTCAAATTCCTGGCCTCAAGCAGTCTTCCCATGTCAGCCTCCCAAGGTGGTAGGAATATAACCATGATGCGTGGCACCTGGCCTACCTTTTTTTTTTTTTTTTTTTTTTTTTGAGAGAGAGTGTTACTCTCTTGCCCTAGGCTGGAGTGCATGGGCATTAGCCCAGCTCATAGCAACTTCAGACTCCTGCCTGAGCCTCCCAGACCTGGCCTACAGTTTAAAAAAAAAAAAAAAAATGAGTAAGAAAATTAAAATACTCTTTAAAATGGAGAACAATAGTCATAGTTGTCTTCCAGCAAATGCAGACTTTCTCAGAAGTCTATTTTTTTCCCCTTAAAAATTATGTTTTGCAGTCTGTTATAGCATATATCTACATTTGGCTTAATATAAAAATGATGTATCAAGTTTTTAACAGTTACTTATTTAGTGCCCATCACTCTTAATCTTTGTGAAAAATGATAATCCAGGAAACTACATTATAATTATCCTGGAGCTTCTTATATCTTAGTTCACCACTCCAAATCTATAAGATATTAGGGAAAAATTTAGCGTTCACAAGCTTAAGGTCTACTCTTGGATCTGCTTTTAGCAGAGTAATTGATGAGCACAGTTATCAATTATTGAATAATGACAACATACCAACTTAGGTGCTAAGTGCTTTGCATATGTTTTTCTTTTAATCCTCACAAAAATCTTGAAGTAGGAGTTAGAGTTTATTATATCAAACAGTATGAAGCTTTATGGAACTTGTCAAAGTTAATAGGTTTTTATGGCACTGTAAATATTCAGACTCAACATTATGCAACTCCTGTGGTAGATTTAAGTCACTATTAATCATTTAAGCAGATCTAGGTACTGGTGTCTAAAAGGAGTAACATCTTACAAATTTCTTAACACTTTGGATTTCTTACTATATTACATCATTTCATTGATGCTGATTTCTAGAGAACATTGGAACTTTGGTTATAGACATAGTTAATTCCAACTTTTTAAAAAACTTATTTTAAGTCCTGTTGAGCTTGGGCAAGCTCAGTTACCATTGTTGCTCATGTGTAAAATGGTAAAGATAATTCTGAGCTCACATAATTTATGGGATTTTATGATTATGAAATTATTACAAATGCCCAATATGCTTCAGAGTGTTAATATAATTGTAGTAAATTATTGCTTGTTTTAAAAGTTGATTATAAAAATAAGATATCATCATTATCTGTGAGCTTTTTTAGATATATCTGGCTAGTGGAGTTAAGAAGTTGTTTTTTCTTTTTTAAAGAAGTGATTTTTTGTTTTTTTTAACCTTTCTTTCCCCAAATCTCTAATTAAACCTTTTTCACCAAAAGCTTGAAATTCATTTTGGGTAGTAAATTTAAAAATACTTTCGTGTCCACACTTATCCTCCAGAATATGAATAGCCTAATCAACTGAAGTGACTGATAAGAAACAATTAATCCAGTAGTGACTTTTATTGTCAGATCTGAAACTAATACAAGAAATGGTTAAGAAAAATATTTTCTGTTGTCTGATTCTTTAACTTCTCCAATGTTAACCTTTGAAAGCCTCATCATTTATATTATTGTTGCATATAACCCCCAACGGTCTTTCATAAACTGATTTTAATTTTATCCATTAGGCTGTGAACATTTATTTTAAGTCCAACAAATTTTATTTGAATCATCTTTATGATATTAGGCTGCAAATGTCTTGAGCCATCCTACAGCACTGCTTTCTGACACATACAGTTTAATTTTGAAGTTTCATCGAAGGCACCATTTTTGTACCATACTGTACAATTATTTCTTTCTTATTTTTTTTTTTTAATTATAGATAAAAATATGCACCATAGATGTGGCCCGACCCATCACCCTCCCTCCATCCCTTCCCCTTCCTTGGCCCTTTCCTCATAGTCTTGTGGTATAGTTGGGTTATAGCCTTCATGTGAAAGCTATAATTTAGCTTCATAATAGGGCTGAGTACATTGGATACTTTTTCTTCCATTCCTGGGGTACTTTGCTAAGGAGAATATGTTCCAGCTCCATCCATGTAAACATGAAAGAGGTAAAGTCTCCATCTTTCTTTAAGGCTGCATAGTATTCCATGGTATACATG
>CAUYPK010088505.1:0-22666 GCA_963574355.1 Loris lydekkerianus
CTCCCCGCTGTCCCTTTCTGGAGGAGCCTTTGGCCCCTGCACGGCTCCCCGCAGTCCCTTTCTGGAGGAGCCTTTGGCCCCTGCACGGCTCCCCGCTGTCCCTTTCTGGAGGAGCCTTTGGCCCCTGCACGGCTCACCGCAGTCCCTTTCTGGAGGAGCCTTTGGCCCCTGCACGGCTCCCCGCAGTCCCTTTCTGGAGGAGCCTTTGGCCCCTGCACGGCTCCCCGCAGTCCCTTTCTGGAGGAGCCTTTGGCCCCTGCACGGCTCCCCGCTGTCCCTTTCTGGAGGAGCCTTTGGCCCCTGCACAGCTCCCTGCTGTCCATTGCCCCCATGTTGCTTCAGAAGCTCAGAGGAGCTGGTCTGCTGAGGGGAACCTGCTGGCACAGGGCACCCTGGAGAGAGCAGGAGGAGCAGGTGTCCCATACGCCTCTGAGTGACTGTGAGGGGGCACAGTGCCACTCGAAGGGCACACAGGGCCCATTTCTGTGCATATGGAAAACAGGGCCGTAAGGGACTGCCATGGCTCCTCCCCTAGGGGCCCTGGGAGTGAGGGGGACCACTGTGCACCCTGGATGGTACAGCACCCTTGCCGGGAGCCTGGCCAATGGCCGGGCTGGGGCTCATGTGTGGTCCTTCGGGGGGATGTGCAGACACAGTTCAGAAGCATCTTTATTAATTTATTTTTGCATGTTTTGTGTATCTGCCCAGAGAGAGGAGAGATAAAGCTCTTCTGAAATGTCAGGATGAGAAATGGGGGCCAGAGCAGGCCACAGGAGACAGTGACACTGGCCCAACGTGCCTCTTCAGAGCTCTTCTGGCTCTTCTGCCCTCAATTGCCACATCCAAGTCCCAGAGTCATCCCCAGTGGCGTAGGGACATTTCTGCTTTTTGTTTCCATTAGTACATTAGCATCAAACAAAAACAACTTTCTGCTTATCAGTGAGGGTCCTGGCCACTCTCAGGGAGCTAAAGCCAAGAGGAGTCACTTTCCTGGGCTGTCCAGGGGGCCAGCGGGCCCCAGGACCGGGGCCTGGTTCTGGACAGTGCCCAGCCTGGGCATGAGCAGGGTCTGGGAGTGTGGCTGCCCCCTGACCTCCAGCTAGCTCTCTGGCTCCTGTAGTCACTGTCTTGTGGTCCTGGGTGTCCCTGGAAGCAGGTGCTACTACAGGGCCAGGGACGCACCTGCAGGGCTGTCATCCCCCAAATCAGAGGCTCCATCCAGGCTTTCAGGGGGAGAGAGGGGCAGGAAGTTAGGGGAGGTGGGGGGGACAGCAGGTCTCCACCATGCTTCCTCTGACTTCCGGCTGCCCCAGTCCAGGCTGCAGGGCTGGCACCCAGCTCAGCACCAGATCAACGCTGTTTGCCCCACTGGGGCCTATGTGACCTTCGAGCACCCTTTTCCTGCCTCCCACCACAGCGACCCACCTCCTGGGCTCTGAGGCAGACCCACCCCAGGGCCCTAAACTCTGCAGGGTGCCAATGCCCATCAGCCCAGGTCTGAACACAGTGTACCCTGTCCAGCTCCCCAGCCCTGCTACCCACACAGAAGACCCAGCCCCAACAGCCCTGCCTTGATGACTATCTCCCCAGGGTCTGGCCGAGGCTGCCCATCTTCCAGGGCCCCCTCCCTGCCCAGTAAGGTGCAGTGACTCAGTGTGCAGCTGTCTGTCATCAGCACGCAGGACACCTGCACTGACCGTTCCTGTGACTCCACAGTGGGTCTCTGTTTCTGCTTCCTCGCACTTCCTTACCCTCTGTCCCCTATCTTGCTTCACAGTGCTGCCCACGGCTATGGGTGACCGTCCATTTCCCCCACGGTGGCCAGAATAACAGGCCCCCAAACATGTCCACATCTTAATTCTAGAATCTGTGAATATGTTTCCTACTGGAACGTGAGGTGGCAGATAGGATTAAATTGAGGATTTGGAGATGGGAGATTGTCCTGTACTATCGGGAGGCCCATAGCAACCACAGGAGCAGGGAGGGTGGAGCCAGAGGCTAGAGGAAGCTGCCCTGCTGGCTTTGAGGACAGGAGAAGGGGCTGGAACTCAGGTGGCCTCTAAAGGCAGACAGGCTAAGAGATGGACTCTCCCCTGCATCCTCTGATGGGCTGTGAGAAGCCTTGAGAACCGTAAGGTAAGATCAGGTGGTTCAAGCTGCTGAGTCTGTAGCAATTGGTTTTATTAGAGCAGCAACAGGGGTCACAGGCCTGCCCTGGCAGGTGCCCAGAGCCGTGCTGGAGCATGCAGAGAGGTGTTTGCTGAGCGTATGAGTGAGCATCTGGGAACTACCTCCCCACCTTGTCTGCAGTGTGGGGAGTTCCACTGGATGCCTGAGGCACTGTGCCTCCTGCCAGGCCCCTGTCTCTTCCTCACCAGGGCCCACAGCCCCTCCCAAGGCCACCGTCTTTGCAGCCAAGGGCCCCAGAGGCAGCAGGGGTCATGGGGTTCACTCCATTTGCATTGATTTAATTACAAACTGATTTAGCTGGTGAGGTGGAGCTTAAATATGCACTTGGGGCCTCCTGGGGCTGCTGCAGGGCGGGCTGGTTGGGACTGTGGCAGGGGAATCGTTTCTCTGGAACTTTCCACAGACTCTGAGCCCTTATAGTCATGCCTCATGGCTGGAGGACCTGAGGGCTCATGATCTGCAACGTCAACCAGGATGAGCGTCTCAGAGGGGCGAGTTAACCTGTCCGAAGACACAGCCAGCTGGCAGTAGAGGGACGTCTACCCACTCATTTTTTTCTGGGAAGTTCTGACTTGGTTTCTTTAGTCTGGGATGGGGGATGGGAAACACGGCCTCTGAGCCCCAGAATCTGTTCTGGGTCCATCTGTTGTGGGTCCTGCACCTCCAGGCAGCCCATGGACAGCTGAGAAATGCTCCACTCAGCCATTATTCCAAAGTTTCAAACTTGCTGCTGGTGGCAAACTTTTCCCTGAAATACACAGATGGTTCTGCCTGATCTGCTATTGAAAAAACTCTCACATGGCCACAAAAACAGACGTGATCATCTGTTTTCCAACATTTTAAAAAGCGTCTACAGAGGTGTACGGTGCTGAGCAAATGAGAATAATTAGCTTGTGCCATCTGTGGGGAAAGGAGAGAAGGAAGGCCCCCGCCCTCCCCTGCTACTGTGGCTTCTGTGGAGCCGCCGTCCGCAGGGGCCTCACCAGTCCCGCCCGATCGAGGGGCACCCTCTGCTCTAACTACTCAGGAAACCAAGCACCAGCTCTGCCATGCTGCACCGTTTACCTTGTGAGCAGCCAGCAATAGAAAACTGTCATTAAAAAGTGATAAGGCCGACCCATCCCTGACATCCCTCTGGCTTCCATTTGTGGACGGTGCCCGCCTGGAAGTGGTGGCCGGCTTATGTCTTCCATTTGCTCACACTCCCCTGGTGAGAGGGGATGGCTGTGCCACCCGTGAACTGGCTCTGGGTTATGTTAGCGCAACCTGTCTCCATGAGTTTGCTGAGCCTGGATGACACCCAGTCATGCTACCTCCCTGCCCCCCTGAGCCTGCAGTGTCAGTCCATCTAGGAAGAAGCCAGGCCCAGGCCCGGCAGTCCAGGCCCTCTGGCTTTAGGAGCAGCCTTTGTTTTGTATTGATACTTTAGTGAAATATAATAAAATCGGATTACCAGAAGAAGCGCTGTAGGGATTTCCCGCAGAAGATTCCAAAGGCTCACTCTCATTTCTGTGTTCACATGTCCTCACCTCCACATCTCTGAGAGGTGGCCATAGCATGGGCAGTGCTGCCCGGGGGAGGGTGGGGGAAGATCAGGGCTCCCTGGAGGACAGGACATTACTTCAAGCCCCAGGATGGGAAGGGGGCTCCAGGCTGAGGAGGGCTTTCAGGACTGCATGGGGCCAGCAGGTGTGGACTCCTCAGGGGCAGCAGGGAAGGGCAGCATCTGGGCTATGTCCAGCTGTCAAGCTGTGGCCACAGAGACTGCTTTGGGTTTTTTTTTTTTTTTTTAAATTAAATCATAGCTATGTGCTTTGGGTTTTTTGAAGCCCGCTGGCTGGGGTGGGAAGGGGACACTGCAGTCTCCCTGTCTGGGAAGTGTTCATTGCTTTTGAAGCCACTAAATATGGGGGTGATTTGTTATTTTTGTTACTTGACAACAGCACAGCTAGAGTCACTTCCTAAGAGAGGTGCTAAGCCGGCAGGGCCTGGGCTCACAGCGAGGGCTGTGCACAGGTACAGCCCACGGCCATTAGGGGAGAGCTCTGGTTCTCCCCCAAAACTCCAGGTGCTCTTGGTGGTGTTCCCTGCCCCCACCCCACCCCTGCCCCAGACAGCACCCTCCCTGCCTGCCCCTGGGTGCTGGGCCCTGGCACAGGCCTCTCTGGGGGCAGAGCAGGCTCCTGCCATCCCTGTGGCCTGGTGGGGCTGGAGCAGAGACGCATGAAGGACACAGGGCCCCAGGAAGAGGGTGAGCTGCCCTGCACCCCAGAAGGCTTGGCATGAAGAACTACGACTGGGGAGCTCGCCACCGCACTCTCCTCTGGGGCACCTGTTGCCCGTGTCTGGGGGCAGGTGAGCCCCTGATGCCATTGCTGGCATGCAGCAGCCTCTCAGCTTCTCGCTCCCACATGCTTTTGTTTAAACAGTTTTCCATCATGTTTTAGGGAAAACAAACAGTGGAAAGTTGCCAGAGCTGGGCAGGCTCCCGAGAAAGCAGTGGGAAGCCCTGTGGGGACCCCCAGAAGGAGCGAGGGGGGGTATCCGCGGGGACACTCCAGCCATTTCTGACCCCTGGAGGCAAGACGTAGGCAGGAGAAGGCAGGCGTCACCCTTCCTGCTGTGCCCACACCAGCAAGGCCAATGTCCCGTCTGACCCCAGGGCTTCCCTGGCGCACCCCTTTCCTGAGCCCTACAACTCTCGCAGGCCATCTCCTGCAGCCAGTGCCGAACAGCAGAGACCCCATGTCTCTTACCCCGAGTCCCAGCAGTTGAGCGTAAATGCCAGCTGCTGACAAACAGCCATGAGAAGAGCCTTACGGAGGTGCCACATCAGGTGCTATCCATTAAAAACGACTACTCCTAGGGAACAACACATCTGACCTATCAGCCATTAATGTTTACTCTGCCGTCCAAGGTGCACTGGATGTGCACCACCCAGGTCAGATGGACCTGGGATGGGGTCATCTCTGTCCCACATGCAGACAGAGTGCCTCCCAGGGTGGCCCTGGGCCGGGTTCTGTCCTCATGAAGCTTGGGGACACCGTCCAATGGGGGGTTGGTGCTCTCTTCCTAGAAGCTCAGGGTGACTCAGCCCCTAGCCCAGGCAGGGACAAGAGGGCGCAGCATAAGAGGCTTTTGGACAGCACTGGCTTGAGACTGAGTGCTAAGCAGCTTACTGAGGGAGCACGGAATCGCAGCTTTGTGGAGACCTAAGGCCCCAGCAGGTGCTCGAGGCGCCTCTCCTAAGCCCCGGACTAGGATCATGCACAGTCGGTCATGTGAGGGCACATCAGGCGCTGGTGGTCATGTGATTTCATTCCCGTCTAAGGCCTACCACTAACATCCTGAGATTCCCATCCCTGCTCTCACCAAGCCCGAGTCCTGTGTGCCGGGAGGATTTAGTGGAGATGCTTTCTAAATGTCAAGGAGTTGGTGCAGTTTGTGAGGTGCTGGGGGACTGCGGTCTCGGCTTGGGTCACCTCTCCTCTGGCAGATTCCCCAGTCCCAGGCTCAGCTGCGGGGATGTCAACTTCTTCTTCTTTTTTTTTTTTTTAGAGTTTAGGCAGAAAGGGGGATTGATTGTCTCTTGTAACTAGGAAGGACAGGGGTGGCTGGTGTACATAGTGGTGTCAGGGGCTCAGGTGACATCTGCATTCTGTCTGCACCTTGGCTCTGTTTTCCTTTTTGTTGGCTTCATCCTCAAGTCTTCTTTTCCCAAGAATAACAGAGATGGACACCACAGGCTCCCAGCCTAACAGCCCAAACAGGAAGAGAGCACCTTCTTACCCAGTTCCTGCAAAAATCTCAGTATTAAGTCCCATTGGCCTTATTGGGCCCCATGCCCATTCCAGAGCTGATCACTGTGGCCAGGGAATGGAATGTTCTCATTGTCCAGGCTTGGGTCAGGTGCTGCCCAGGAGTGGACTCAGTCTCATATATTCAGCCCATGTGGAGGTGTCAACTTCTACTCAGGTCTTCCATCCATCCTTCACCCTGGAGTCTGCATTGTAGCTAAACTTCCTCTGCCCCGAACAATCTGAGTTTGGCTACACACCTCTTCCTGTATTGTGTTTGTCGACTGTGCCCCACAGTCGTTGTTGAAAAAGTGGGTCCCTGGCAAAGGAGGCCAACTGCAGTTTTTTGCCAAGTGTCAGCTACAGGGGTGGTGGCCAGGGTCCTGGGTGGGTCTCTTATTATCCCCCTCGGCCCAGGGAACTCACAACCTGAGGGCAGCAGGCCTGTGGTGCAGATGTGCACAGGGAGAAGCTGCCAGACCCCGTGAGGGGTGTGAGCCCTGGACATCTGGGAGCAGCTTGGCTGAGAAGGTTGACAGAGAAGAGCAGTGAGGAGACACCTGCGGTGTGTCCCTCCAGCTGACTGCCTGTCTTAAACTCAAGACCACTGAGCACAAGAGGTGATGACTTGCCCCCTGTCTGGAGGGGAGACCAGGTCTTTCAAATTCCAGATCCAAACTGGGCAGCCAAGCCAGGGTAGAAATCTGCAGGCGCCTTTAAGGGAAGGAAGAGACGTGGAGTTTACAAGGGGCTGATACTCATCACATCTGGGGAATCTTGACACAACTGGGGTATTTGATTTGGCCGTTACTGATGTAATTTTTCATTGTTGACACAAGTGTGTGCAGACGAGCCCAGCCAACCCCTTGCAAATGAAGCCTCTTGGCTATTCTGCTGGCGTCCACCAAATTAAAAACTTCACTGAATTCAGGCTCAAAACTTCTGTCATTGGAGGAAGACAGCTGTCCACTCACAGTGATGTGCAACTAGCCCGCCTGCTGTAGACAGCGCCCAGGAGGTCCTGCCTGGGTCAGAGCAAGCCCCCTGAGGCTGGGTCTCCTGAGGGGCAGGAGGGGACACGGCTGCTGTAGGCAGCACCCAGGCGGCCCTGCTTGGGTCAGAGCAAGCCCCTGGAGGCTGGGTCTCCTGAGGGGCAGGGGCTTCTATGAATGGCCCTCAGCCACAGATTCTAAGATTGACAGACACTCCAGGAGTCTGTGGCTTGCACCACAGGTTCTGTCACATTGTGGGGGCAGCCCCAGAGCAGTGATGTCATTGTGGACACAACCCAAAAGTGAGCAGGAGCGTGAGGCCGCCTGACACCCCCATCAGCCATCATGCAGCCCCTCACCTGAGCGACACTCTGTCTCCTGAGGGTCTTGGGTCAGCTCAGGTGCAGCTCATTGAGGACTAGGACAGGTGTTTCCTGAAGTTAGGCCGTGAGGGGCTTTGCAGGAATTCTGCCAGGTTTCGGCACAGGCCCCCATGGTCCCAAAGAGAAAAGGAGTCAGCGGCCGGCTGTGCCGGGGCCCCCCAGTGTGCAGGCAGTGTGGCGCCCCCACGCCTCTGGGCGCAGCTGACTAGTAATTCACATGTGGGTCTTTTGATTATTTCTTGCAGAATTCACAGGGAAGCAGCCTATGGTCTGATTTTTCCCCCTCCAGGATATGTGGCAGTATCTGGGGACAATTGGTTGTCACAGCTGGGGGGAGGATGCTCCTGGTACTTAATAGATGGAGTGGAGACACCCCTTGTCCACAACCCCCACACGGTTAGTGGTCCCAGCTGACAACCCTGCCAGGACCAGGAAATCCTGCTCTAGGCTGTAGAGGCCCCATACTGGCAAGTTTCACATTAAAAATCCACATTTTCAGCTTGGCTTGGACATTCAAGAGCTCTGTCCACGCTGGCCCTCTCTCTGGTAGCCATGAGAGGGAGAGAGGCATGACCACACCCATGTAGACAGCACCCCATTCCCACTGCACCCCACTGAAGCTGCCAGGTGCAGGTCCCAAGGGCAGGCACTGTCCTCATGGGCACACCGGCCAGGCCTCCACACATGCTCACTTGGAGTCAAAAAGGACATGAGACAAAAGTATATCCTGGTGTTGATGAAGGCCCCCCACGCTGACTGACAAGGGTCTCCCTGCTTTTCTCCAGCCCCCTCTCCTGAACCCCTGGGAGTGAGGAAGTATGTTCCCACTGATTTTCTACTGGGGAGGGAGTTGAGTTTCCAAAGGGTTAATGTCTCTCCTCAAACCTGGAGGCCTGAACGCCACGTCCCCTCTGCACTTTTAGATGCTGCAGCTGACACCGATGCGGACTCCAGGGATGTCCCTGACCCCTGGGGACACTGATGCCAGTCACCGACTCCTAACCCCAAACTGCTCACTTCTGCTGCCTCTGCCAGGCTGAGCCAAGATGGGGGTCTGCCTGGTCTTGAACCTGGGCCTGGGCCTTCCCCTCTACGGACGTCTCATCTCCCCACATCAGAACAGGGACCATCCTGCCCAGCACCCACCCCTATGCTGCCTGCCCACCCTGCCCAGAGGCTGCAACTCCCCTGCACTGCCCGCTGCACACACCCCTGATCTGGCTTGCTCAACCTTTTCGTCTTCCTGGAAAAGTTTAATTGGGAGTTCTGAAAGGTCACAATTAATATGGCTAAATGAAAAATACAAGATAAAGCAGCTCTGTGTAAATAGTGTTTAAATCCAATGTGCTTAAAATCAAAATGAGAAAGACTAGATTTGGGGAGAGAGGCCCAATGGGGCGAGCGTCAGTTGTGAACACAGGGAGTCCCAACCCTGGCAGTAGAGGGGCCTCCTCCAGCGTCCAGACGCCCTGACCTGGTCACTCAGTCGGCCACACAGGTCTGGGTCTTGTTCTCCAGGTGGAGGGAAGGAATGTGGGGTAGGGGCCGTAATGTCTTTGTGACATCAGGGTAACACTCTGCAGATGCAAAGCCTTTTCTCCCAGCACATGTCCTCCCTCCGTGGCGTCTTCTGTGTGGCAGGTTGAGCATGCCCATCCCACCAGGCCTGTATTGACATTGTCCGCCACTTGCCATGT
Source organism: Loris lydekkerianus (assembly GCA_963574355.1). NCBI lineage: Eukaryota > Metazoa > Chordata > Mammalia > Primates > Lorisidae > Loris > Loris lydekkerianus. Next base: position 9,060 of record CAUYPK010088505.1, read on the forward strand.
TGTCAGCATGTTCGAATGTGTTCCCTGTGTCCTCAAACCAGGAAGGTGCCCCAGGATGGGGGAACCTGCTGTGGCACAGCCGTGGCACAGCTGGGCTCAACTGTACACTGAAGAGAGAAGGTGAGTGGCCTGAGGCTGACGCCTGCCCAGGAGGCCCCACTGCTGAGCCTGAGCTTGGTCTCTGAGGCATTTATAGCATCCAGTGGCCCCCCTCAGAGTGTAAATTCAGCATAGGGGGTGGCACCCCCCAGGTTCACTGCTTTATCTTAAAATATCACACTGAAAAGGGCACCCAGGACATAAAGAGCAAAGGTGTACGGGGAAGGAGATGGCACGCCCTCGGGGGCACCCCCGTGTCACTGGCAGGCTGCCCATACTGGGCCTGATCTGTTCTGCCATACTTAGATCAAGAACTCTAAATTTCAATCAAATGGAACAGCAGGTTAATTGCAAAATCCTTCCAAGTGCTCTGGAAAAAATAACACGATAAACTAGACATGAACACCCCCATCCTCCACGGACGACATCGCCCGTAATTGGATTTACGCAGCACATTTGAATCTGCAACTCAAGTATAAACAAAGTTTTTGTGACTTTAAGATACATACACAGATAAATAAAAAAGCGTGTAATTACAAACAGCCGGGTCACCCTGCCGTAACTTTGAAGGCTGGGAATCAAGGTTGCTCCTGACTTTCACATACTGCACAGCGAGCAGCTGCATCACCACTTGCGGGCTGCAGAGGCTCATGCGCCCTCACAATTGCCAGGCCCTGGGAGCAGCCAAGAGCCCACAAGCCACCATAGAATACTGTTCAGCCATAAGAAAAGACGGAGGCTTTACATCGTCTGGTGTGCCTGGATGGAGGTGAAATGCATTCTTCTTAGTAAAGCATCACAAGAATGGAAAAGCAGGTATCCAGTGTACTCAATACTAATATGAAGCCAGTAGGTAAACAACTTCAAGCCCACATGAAAGGAAAACTCAAGTGTAGTCTGGTGGGGGGAGGGCGGAGGGGAAGGGAGGGTGAGTGGCGGGTTCCCACCTAATGTGCACAGTGTGAGGATGTTCAGCACGCCCCCTGGGTGAAGGGCTCCACTACGACTTGACTTTCACATTAAAAATGGAAAAAGTGTAACCTGAACATTTATCCCCTCACATCAATCTGAAATAAAAATAACAACAAAAACACTTGCACTACCGTTGGATACTTTGGCTGCTCACGGGATCCCGCTCTCCAAGGGTCTGTGGGACACAGGGGCATATGCCCCTCAGGTTCAGGTCCTGCCTTGCCATGCTGCCACCACTGTGGCGGTTCTCAGCGTTGGGGGCCACACTTGGGGGATGCACTGGCGTCCAGCAGGTCGAGGCTAGGGATGCCACAGAACCTCTCATGTTGTCGAGGACGGCCCATGTGCTGGCAGTGGGAGGCAGGCCTGGGGTGTCCAGGGGGTCTTTCTCCTTGGGGGATGTGCCCTTATCTCTCTGTCTGCTTCCTATAAACTGGAATGGGGCAGACCAAGGCCTGCCTGGGGAGGGAGCTGGCCCGGAAGAAGGGGGATGCAGGAGGGGACTGGGCAGATGTCCAAGGCCTAATGCAGATTCCATGGTGGGGTGGGTGGTGGGTGAGCCTGGCTCAAGAGGACCACATCCTCCTTCAGCGCTCAGAGTGGCAGCAGATGTAACTCACCAGGGCAGAGTGCAGACCAGAGTTCCAGCTGCAGAGAGACAGGCTGGATGCAGGAGGTCAACACAGATCCAGAGGAGATGAGTGTTTCTGGGGCTGGACAAATTGTTGGGGTGGTTGTTTCCCAAATGAAGCTCCTCTTTCAGGTGGCACATGGTCTTCCTACATTCCCCACAGCCCACAGGGCTGGGCTCAGAGATCCTGAGTGCTCTCTGCTCCTGGTGTGGCCCCAAAACACACGTGGAAGCTGGTGGACTGAGTGCGGGCAGTATTTCTGGGTCCAAATCCAGACAGTATGACCACCCCCCTCCCTGTGGTGACCTCAGGCTCAGCAAGGGCAATGTCAGAGGGAGGGGTGCTGGGCACTCCAGATTGCGGTCAGTCTGTCCTGAACCACTCGAGTGCCAGGACAACACAGCATCCCTGTGCTAAGCTAGGGAGAGTTTGCAGGGGGGTGCTGAGCACCTGTATACCCCCCCCCCCAACACACACAGCGCACAGATAGCAAGCAGAGCTTGGTGGTAGAGGGCAGGTGTCTGTCTCCAGCTAATCCTCTCCCTGTCTGGCTGCGAGGTGCCTACTGCGTGACCTGCTAATTAATCCAAGCAGGTTTTAGTTCTGTGTTGGCACCAGCAGTCTGCAGGCCTGGTCTCTGCGCGCTAACATCCTGCTCATCTCAGAAGCCGGCTGTTTTGATCTTCCCATGCAGCCAAGCGGCAAAGACGCTGCACATGTTTTCTGCACCTACCCAGAGAAATTTATCTTTCACACCCCACTTCATGCCATATGTTGGGAGCTGAAGGAATGAAGGATTTATCCGTCAGCCTCTGAAAGCACAACAGGCCTCACTGCAGCTCTCGAGTGGTGCCTCGGACCTGCCTGGATGGCATTTCACTTCGGCTCTGTCAGCACTATGGGCGCCTGTCACCCACGCACACGGAGCCGGCTTCCGATGGGGCCCCCGTGCAGGGGAGAAGCTGTCACCAATCTCTCTGCTGTCCAGAGCAGGGAGTGGCTCATCTGCAAGGGGAGAGGAGGCTGAGGTCCGAGGCAGCCGCGCGTTCCTGGGTGTCCAGCTGTGGGGCACCCGGTCCCCTCCCTGATGTGCTGTGTCCGGGAGTTTGTACTTCTGTCCCAGTACCCTGAGTCAGCCTTCCTCAACGTGAGCCCATTACTCGGGGGGATGCTTGGTGTCCCTAAAGAGCACAGCCTCATGCAGTAACAGTCTCTTTTTCAGTTAGAGATCTGAACTCACATGTCATCTAGCAAGGATAATCCCCTCAGGCAAAGGACCATCTTTGTACTTTCACCTTGACCTCAGCAAGAGGTAATTTCTCCCCCACATCAAGCCTGGGAAGGGGAAGAGGGAGGAGGCCCCACTGTGAAGTCAATGCTGGAGCAGAGAGTAAAGATGGGGTCTGGGTCTCTGAGAATGCGGGGCAAGTTGGGGAGACCCTGATTGCCCCCCACTTCTGTTCTGGCTGTCCTGCAGGTTTAGGGCAGGATGCACTTTGAGTGCCTGGGAAGTAAGTATTTTCAGGTGGGAGACGCGGTCCAGGTATTAGAGCTGATCTGAATCCTGCTTCATGTGCAATTACGGGGACCCACACTGTCAATCCACACGTATTTATGGGGCACCTTCTATGTGGGGGTTGGCGCTGGAGCTAGGGCTGCCAGGACTTTGCGTCCAACAATCTCCTAGGTCAATATAGCAATGGACAAAGTTGCAGAAGCCAACACTGCTGTGCAAGGCTGCAGGCCAGTGGATGCAGAGCCAGAGCGGCAGGTGGCTGACCTGGGGCTCTGTGGAGACGGCCCCCGGGCTGGCAGAGGACAAGAGTGACCCATACCTTTGTGCTCAGGGACCCACCCACCTAGGTAGGGCCGGCTGCTCAAGGTTGGTGGTTTCAGCAGAGGAGGAACCTCTGCTCCCCAGGAGGCCCCAAGTTCACAGGGCAGTGCTGGAGCAGAGCAGATGACCCCTAGAACCTGCACTGGAGAAATCCCTGCCCTGCCTCACTCCACGGAGGCATCTTTCCACACCTCATGCCCAGCAAGTGACCAGCTGCCCTGGTGTGCCCCGTGGACCCGGTGATGGTTGACAGAGTTCCTGTAAGTCCCAAATAGCCGCCACGCCCCGGGGCGTCTTTCCTCATCTGCACCTGGGGATGGCTGTGCTCAGGGATCACTTTGGTGACTGAAAGAAATTCTCCTTTCATAAACTTTCTGATGTTCTTAGCTTAAAGGCCTTCAGGAAAAGGTATAACTTCTGACTGATACCCACACATGAATCTACCAGCTCCTAGACAGCATTTGCAAAAAAAAAAAAAAAAATGAACAAACAAAAAAGCAAACCCCACCTACTGATAAAAACAGTATGAAAACAGAATCCAAATCAATTTTCCTGATCAATTGCTACAGAAATGTGTGTAAGTGGCTGCAAATCCAGCCTCGTGGCTCACAGACAGGCCCTGCCTGGTGTCAAGTTGTATGAATTTTCCCCCTGGCCGGTGACTCCAGGGCACGGGGATTTGCTGGTGCAGATGCATATCTGAGAAAATGTCCTGGTTCAATCAGTAAATGCTAATTAGCAAACGCAGCATAAAACATACCCACGGTAAGAAAATTCACGTGATTTTAGATAGATGCCAAGTCTTTTTCTCATCATTTTTTTTTTTTTAAGCTTAAAGGTAGATTAATCTTAGGTTAATCTATCTATTACAAACAGATACTTTTAGGAAGATGTAGACCATATGAAAGTAAAATGCCCGATGCCTCTGGAAATAATAAATGGTCCTTTGATGAACTCCTTGATTAGACTTAAGGTTTTATAATTAACACTTCAGATGAAAACAAATGCAAAACAAGTTATACACACAAATACACAGGCACACACGCCCAAGTACACACATACACATGTGCACATATGCAGATACATATACTCATGCACATAGACTGCACACACATACACAAATGCACACATACACTCACACATGTCTTTATGCCTCATCCTGAGCATGTCTAGAAATTTCCAAACGAGGTGAAGAATTTTACTTCCTCAACAGCGACAAAGGACTTTATATTTTTGCAGACTCATGTAATACTTGGCATGCTGAGAAGGTGGTAATGGGTGCTGATTTATGCTGAATAGTCAAATGCACACACCTGCCTACATACGTGCACACCCACCCACATACGTGTGCATGCACACACCCACACACACACCCATATGCAGACATCTGCTGCATGACTACATTTGACCAGAGGCCACGTGCAGGTCCCGTAAGGTCACAGTGCTGTTTTACTGTTCGTTTCCATGTTTAGATTTGCAAACTCTTCCCATCATGTTGAGCTGCACTTGCTGTGCAGGTGTGTGGCCTGGTGGGTGTGTGGCCCAGCAGGTGTGTGGCCAGGCAACGGTGGCTGCACCACACAGCCTAGGTGTGCAGCGGCCGTGCCGTCTACGTGTGTGAAGTGTGCACAGTGATGAAGTCACGTGAGGATGCATCAGAACACGTCTCTGTTATTAAGCAATGCCTGATTATACATATCTGCTCCAATATCTGCATCCACACAAACGCACCCATGCACACGTTTCTCACTGTCCTTCTCCCACTGAGTCCTGGGATCAGGGTCACCCAGATATTGGGAAGTCTTGGGGCAGAGAGTGACTGTGATGAGGCCTCTGGAGACCAAATTGGGGTGGTGGTGGGGCTGAGTGTGCTCCCTGTGGCCGCAGGGCAAGCAGGGATCTGGCTCCTGGAGCCATAGAGGTGGAGTCTCTGAGGAGGAAAACCTGGCCACAGTGTCTAGAAAACCTGGGAGTCTCAGGCTCAAGCCAGGGCCAGGCTGTGGCCAGAGTGCATGTCCTCCCACCTCTCCAGAAAGGCGCTGCTTGGGGTGGCCCTCACACCTCATGCAGGGGGCCCTTGGCGTGGGGCCCTTGGGGGGAGGCTGCGGCCATTTCCTCTCTCTCTCTTGGGCCAGCTGTGTCACTGCTGTGTGCCCTGAGCTAGGAGCTTCCTTGAGCCCCCCGGGGAAGCTGGCCACTGTCTGCTGACCTGGTTCGAGGGGCTCCCTTTGTTCCGCCAGGTACTCCTGGGGAAACCCCTCCGTCCATTATATGTCTGGAACAGGTGGACTCAGAGCAGCTGGGAGGAGGCCAGGGAACTGTGACAGAGCAGCTCGGCAGCAGAGAACGTGGAGGCTCCTCACTGCATGGAGACGTCTGGGGGTCGTGAGCCACGGAGGGTGGACACCAGCCCTTTCTCAGCCTCGGCTGTGGCCCCCTGGGGTTGGTGCTGCGCTGAGGATCATCTCTGAACCTCCAAACGTACCTGCCACATGCTGATTGGCAAGGACCCCAGGAGTTAGAACACCCGGGTCTCGGCCACTGCAGAGAGTGGCTGTGTTCCCCTGTTCTCACCCAACGCCATCGTGTCCAGCCAAGTGGATTGGACATGTCCCTATGCAACCCTGCACCTCAGTCTCCCTGTGCATCTGGAAGACGGTGTAGGAACAAGAGTCCCTGCTTCCAGCCATGTGTGGGGGATGGAGGGCGTTATCGCTACAAATACAGTGAGGCCCATCAAGAATGCTGGACGGGTGCTGGTACTGCTGTCCTGTCCCGAGAGTGGAGGCTGGTCCAGGGGTGCTCCTTAAGCTGTCACTCAGAACAAAGTCCATTCAGGCACTGGGGGTGTGGAGGGTAAGGGGGGGAGATACGGTACAAGGAGAAGGGGAAGGGAGAAAAGAGGGGGAGGGGAGGGAGGGGGAGGGAGGAAGAGGTGGGGAGAGGGGAGGAAAAGGCAGACGGGGAAGACGGGGAGGGGGAGGAAGCAGGGGGAGAGGCAGAGGGGAGGGGAGGAAGGGGAGATGGCAAGCGTGGACAAAGGCTCGAGTCACCTGGTGACTGTCCGCACAGCACAGCTTAATCTAATGATGGTGGAAGGACAGAGCAGCTGGACGAGAGTGTCTGGTCTTGGCATCAAACTGAATGCTGACCCTAAGAGTCTGGCTCAGGAGTGGCCTTGCGGGGACCCGGGGGTGGCTGTGGGATGGACCTGGACTGGCTGGTGGAGCTCTGAGCCCTCACCCCACCCTTTTGCCACCAGCCTTTCTCCAGCCCCAGTTTGCTCTCCTGTGAGACTGCTGAACTCAAATATTACCCAAGGGAAGTGATGGTGACATCTAACCTAAACTAGGCAAACTCACAACCCTTCACTGACATGTGACTTATTCTCCTGCTAAGAAAGGAGTTAAACACCAAAACCAAACCCCCCAAATCGCCTCTGTGGCTCGAGGTGGGCTGAGTCCTCCTATAGCAAGATGCTTTCCGTGCCCGACACACCGTTACCACAGGCCACGTTTCCACTTTCTTACAAAACAAGTCCTTGTCTCATCAGCTGCTTGCAGACCAGCAGGTGTTCTGGTGATAAATGCTGCCTGTCAGGACCTCTCTGGGATCAGACCTTAAGGGCGAAAGTATTTCCAAGTCATTTACTTGGGAATCTAAAAAATCTCAAGTGAGTCTGTTTCTAGAGAGAAAGCCATACGTAGCCCATCTCGCGTTGTCAAATCTATTTTTAAATAAAGTTCTTCTTTGTGCTTAAGACTCCTCCTAAAAATAGCTCCCTGGCCTGTTCTGTAGAATTAAAAAAAAACAAACAGCGGTGGGTGCCCTGGGGAGGAGAGACCACACCTCTGTGGCTTTCTGGACAGGATGGGACTGCCATCCTCAATTTTGCCAGTTGAATTTGAGGGACTGGACAGGGCTTGGGGGGGATGCCTCTTTATTGTCATGGTTGGCAGAACCCCCTGAGCAGTGACTCCTGGTGTGGTGTGCCCACACAGACCCTTGGACAGTAAGACAGCAAGAAGATGGACGTGTTAGTGGGGGCCAGACCTACTGCAGGCCTGTGGAAGGAAGGAAGCTGGGAGGGTGTAGAGAGTTAGTCACCCTCTGCCATTGGAGTGCACGTGTACACAAATGCACACACAGGTACACACACACTTATGCACACACACACGCACTATGCACTCTCACACATACATGTGTACACACATGTACACATGTTCATACACACATAAACACATTCACACATACACGTGCACCGTAGTGCATACATATACGCACTCTCACCTGAACGCACATGCACTTATATATGCATGCACATACCTGCATGCACATGCACACTCACACATGCACACACTCCCACATGCATGCACACACACTCATACATAATCGTGCACACTTATACATGCATGCACGCACACTCACACTCCCAGGCGTCTGCTGCTTCCGCTCACAGGTCCCCTTAGCCAAGCACATGTGAGGACAGCCTGATGCTCAGCAAGGAGACGGCTGTATGAAGAAACCAACTGTCACCAGATTCAGGAGCAGTTTGTAGAACTCCGGGAGTTTCACAAACATTTCCATTCCTTAGGAAAAGCTGGCAAGAACCTCATTCTTTTGGCAGCAATGTACATGAAACTATTGGTACAGATGCAGGTGGTCTATGTTCACTGGAAAATAAATCCCATCACCTTTGACGGTGCTAAAGTGGATAATATTTTTGTCTTCAGTATTTATCAGGATCTTCAGGAATAGCAGTTTCCTGATGGAAAGGGGGAGAGGAGTTTGAAAGGAAGGGCTCCGTCTTCCAGCACGTGGCCACCTGCCCCGTACACAGCATGTGGCACCATCCTGTAGGGATTCGGCAGGCTGCTGTCCTGTCCTGTCTGCGATTAATGTGACTGTTTATGGGTAGGGCGCGTCCCAGGCTTCTGGAAGGGTGGGGCTGCACACAGGACGGGGTGGCCTGTGAAGCTGGAGTGGAGGAGCTCTAACGAGGTGGGGCCTCGGCTGCTGCAAGTCAGGACAGTGGACGGGCCTAAGGACCATCCCACTTTGTCCAGGGGCTGGTGATGACCCAGGGGCCAGAGCCCAAGGTATAAAGCTGATCACAGTGATGGAAAGGGCCCCAACCCACGTAGGTGGCAGGGCCCAGGAGGAGCCCTCAGTCCACAGGAGAGAGAGATTTAGGCCTAATGAGAGCAGAGGCCCTCTGCCAGGGGAGCTGAGTTGTCCTGAGGGCTATGAGGAGGCTGTGGCTGTCTTGGCGAGAATGGCCTGGTGCACAGACTTCTGGTTCAACCCCTAGGAAGCCAGTTGGTGGGGGTTTGTACCCCACTTACACGCAGGACAACCGAGAGAGTAGTAACTGGAGGCAGGTTTGAAGCCAGCAGCAAAATGGGAAAAGCGGGGCTCTTAAGAAACGGTACTTAACAGGGACAAGACGGGAACCACGGGGTGAACCTCCAAGACGATACGCTGAGAGGAGCCAGTCACAGAGACCACGTATCACGTCACCCCATTTGCACACACGCAGCCAGTCACAGAGACCACGTATGATGTAACCCCATTTGCACACACGGAGTCAGTCACAGAGACCACGTATCACGTCACCCCATTTGCACACATGCAGCCAGTCACAGAGACCATGTATCATGTCACCCCATTTGCACACATGCAGCCAGTCACAGAGACCACGTATGAAGTCACCCCATTTACACACACGCAGCCAGTCACAGAGACCACGTATCACGTCACCCTATTTACACATACGGAGCCAGTCACAGAGAACACGTATGATGTCACGCCATTTACATGCAACACCCAGACCAGGGGACCCTGTGGGGATAGAAAGACACGTGAGTGGCCCTCAAGGGCCAAGGCAGGGAGGGACGTGAGCACAGTGCGGGGGTTTCCTTGTCAAAATGTCTCAGAACTGGGGAGAGACCCGCGACGGTGCTCTGTAATGTGCACTTAACTGCCAACCACAAATACGGGGCTGCTGCTGGGCTGGGTCCTCTGAGTCACACACTTGAAACAGGCCGACTTTGTGCTGGGTTCCTTACATCTCAACAGGGCTGTTAAAGACAGATTTGACAGTGTTTATGGAGGAATGGTTGCTCCAAAGGCTCATGAGTTTCTCCACACCCCCATATCCTGGGAGGTCAGTGGTGGCCATGGTGTACTCTGCGTCTGGAGGAAGCTGTGGGGGGCATGGGTCATGGCTGAGAAGGACAGCAGTGGCCTGGCCCTGGGAGCTACTTGTACAGCAATGCTGAGGGGTCTGCCAGGCTCTGTGGAGGGGAATAAAATGCCCCCAAAGGCCCTATAATTTTAAAGGGGATGTGAGAGCTTCAACTCCCTTGAGTCTTGCAGCACCCAGCACCCAGGAGCACCCAGAGGAACCTTCGGGGGGCTGGACCTTGCCAGGCAGGTGTGAGAGGATGTGGCCACCAGGTAACAGCTACCTTGGGGCCCTGTCCCAGGCATACAGCTTGTTTGTAGGGAAGAGTCTGAGATGGCCCCTCTGCCACTTCCCTTCCAAACACACTCACACTGGCTCCATCAGTGTCAGACCCACTTAGTCTGCACAAGCCGGATGGGAGTGGGGGCAAAGTGCATGCTCTGTGCCCGCTGCCCTGCACTGGACCCTCCCCTGCCTTCCCACAGCCTCAGCCCCCGGCCCTGCTCGGTGACTCTCCCCAGTGCTGTCCCCTCCTTCTTCCCTGACAGCAATGGCACCGTTCATTCCTTTGTTTGGTGGTCCAGGGGGGCTTTGTCCAGACCACGGCATCTCTCAGGTGTCAGGAGACCCTGGTAATCGGGTTGGGCACAAGGGAAGTGTCACCAAACCCGTGCAGCTCTGGCCACCGCCCTGGCACCCCTGCCTCCCAGACGCCAGCTCGCGCAGGTCACAGCAGGGGAAGCAGGATTTGCTGGCCGCTTCCTCCGTGCAGCAGAAACTGTCCGTGGGGTGGGCTGCCCCCTCTGTGACTGTCCCTGCACCGTCCTGCGGTCTGCCTCTCGTCCTCCCAGAGATCACACGTGGTGAGGCTCACAGGGATCTCAGGATTCATCCCCGCTCTGCCCGCCCACGGCTGTGGGGACTCACGCTCCGCACACCCAGGCCCAGCATGCAGTTTCACAGAGCACATTCCAGGGAAAAGACGCAGCACCAAAATCACGCAGTGAGCACCCCGTCGGCCACCATCGACAGGGTGGCTTTATAATTATTTTAATAGACTCTGGGCTATCACTTCCATCTTTATAAAGGGATGCCCGACTTTTTGAAAACCTGTTGAGAGATAATTTGCTCTCACTCTTCTTTTCATTGCGTGTGTTTTCCCAAAGAAGAGCAGCACTAAAGGGCCAGGAGCTGGAGGCTGGTTCAGGAGACTCATTCAGGGGATATCGCCCCACCATTAGAAAGAGGTTCCCATTACAGATGCTGTGAACCAACACGTCTGAGCGGAGGGCTGTGCTTCACAGACTAGAACCACCCAGGCTTCCCAAGGCTCCTATCCCCCAGGCCAGAAGCTCCAGGCATGCCTCCCTGTCGTTACCGAGTCTGTAATGTGCTACCCAATTCCCTCGCTTCCATCTTTCCATCTTCCATCCTCCATCCCTCCACTGTCCCATGTCCACTGTAGCTAGTGCCCTATGGGGAGGGACTGCCCAGGTGCCAGGACCAGGAATAAAGGCCAACGCTCAGCAGTGATCATGGACCTGGGACTGAAGCCACACATTCTTTGCCTGGGGCGGGCCCCTTCCTGCCCAAACTTCCCTGGTGTCGTGGGAAGCTCCCTCACATGGGCTCACAGTCCTAGACATTAATATCGTTTTATTTTACACAAGACACACGCACCCTCAGAGGATGCATCTGTGCTTTTTCTGTGCTCCCCATGGACGGCCAGGAGGCCCAGACACCCCCTGCACCAGCTAGAAACTGTTTACAACTCCCGCTGTGGCCCACGGGGGCACCTTGGGCACCTGCCTTGCCTAAAGCCGGAAGCTGTTGTGGGGGCTGCGGAGCAAGCTCAGGTCCACACCTGTCACTTGGGTTCTAGGCCCTCTCCAGGAGGCCTGGAGGACTCTGATTTTCTCCCCAACCACTAGCTGATGCCCATTTTCTCCCTCCCACTTAGAATAAGGACTTGGGTAACTAAATGATTCCTTAAAACGTATAAATAGTTATTAAAGTTCCCAGAATTGTCTAATGCATTTTTGTCACCTTCTGGGTGATTTAAACCTCATTTTTATGCATGGAAGAAAATTTTAACAATTCAGAAAGAGTATTTCATAAGATTTGGACAAAAGAGAAAATTCATACTGAGCCTGGCAAAAAAGCTATTTAGTCCTCAAGTTCTGTATACAATTTGCAGGTAATTCACATCAAATTATGTCTCAAATTTGTGTGTGGCTAAAAGAGGAGGAAAAAACCTATCAAGATGTGAAGGTGGTGTCCGGTCGCTGAGAAGTTATTTGGACCCCCCGAGACCCCACTCTCCCCGATTTAGGGGTTTGTCAAGTGACTTGTTAATAATGACGTGGTGTGGAGCAACATTTTCCTCCCTGGAAAGTGACCCATTTGTCTTCCCAAAGACATGGTCAGAAATGGAGAGAAGGAGAAAGGGGAAGAATTCCAATTCTGCTCCTCACTGCCTGGAGATGGTGGCCCTCAGGGGAGGAGAGATGTCTGGGAAACAGATGCCACCCAGGGCTTCCAGCAACCCCAAGGGCCAGACAGGAAAAGCTATGGGACAACTCGAGACACAGCCAAGGTCCCAGGGCTCTTGCCGAGGCTGTCCCACATCATGTGTGTCACAGGCAGAAAGGATTTCCTAAAAGTCCCACACCCCAACCTCTGTGATCCCAAGGACTCGCGACTTGTGGGCTTTCAATTATGGGAACGTGCGGGAAGATTTCCGTACACGTGGATCATAGACACCCTCCCAGCACCTCAGCCGGGAGCTCCGCCTTCTCCTCTGCCCCATTTCTTCCCATTTCCACAGCCTCGGTGTCTAAGCGTCTCTGTACACGTGTGTCACCTAGGCACAAAGCATTTCCCGCCCTCCACACACCTGGCATCAGTGTGTTTGTGTTTCCATCTGTCTCTGTCCTTCCATCATCAGGACGCGTCACACAAACTCTCCTGAATCTGGCCTGGATGGGCCAAAGTAGTGAAAACATCTGAAGTGCAAAGTGCTGTTTTTTTCTTTTTTCTTTTTTTAAAGAAAGAGTTTATTATTGTCAAGTTCACATGTCAACTCCAAGTGTAACGCAGTAATAAGCACTGGTGACCTGGCATTGTCAGGTGGGAGCCTGGGGGGAGGAGGCGCTCGGCTGGTTTATCACACTCGGGGTCAGCTCCCCACCTGCTCCAGCTGCCCCCATGGCCGGTGAGGGCCAGCTCACTCTCTCCCTGAGGCCAGAGGGATCATTTACACTGCAGGCCCTGGGGGAACCCCAGACCCGAGGCTCCCCTGCACTGGCCAAACAGAAGGGTCAGTCCTCATAATGAGTGGCAAGGCCCCTCCCCTCCCTGGCTGGGCATCCTCTTGTCTGCCCTCCCTGGGGCACAGCATGGCCCCTCCTGCCCTGGGTCCTCTGCCTGGCTGTTCCCTCTGTAGCCTGGTCCACCACTCACCTCATCAAATCCCCCTGGCATCTGCCTGGCAGACCTGCTCAGCCTCACCCTCACTCCACTGTCCCGTCAAATCCCTCCAGGCGTCTGCCTGGCCAGGCCTCGCTCAGCCTCACCCTTACTCTACTGTCCCATCAAATCCCCCCAGGAGTCCGCCCTGGCCAGGCCCCACTCAGCCTCACCCTCACTCCACTGTCCCGTCAAATCCCCCTAGGCGTCTGCCCTGGCCAGGCCCCGCTCAGCCTCACCCTCACTCCACTGTCCCGTCAAATCCCTCCAGGCGTCTGCCTGGCCAGGCCCCACTCAGCCTCACCCTCACTCCACTGTCCCGTCAAATCCCCCTAGGCGTCTGCCCTGGCCCGGCCCCGCTCAGCCTCACCCACACTCCACTGTCCCATCACATCCCTCCAGGCGTCTGCCC
>CAUYPK010088508.1:0-16319 GCA_963574355.1 Loris lydekkerianus
CTGCTCTTGCAGTTTCAGTCTTACCCGTCATGGGGATACAAACATCAATGGTTTGGTCCCTGTCTTAGGTTGACTGAATGCAGAGTGATCTTACCCGTCTTTGGGTACTATGAATGTAATCCACTGTGCAGCCTCTCCATACCCTCTCTTAGGTTGTCCCCGCTTTGGGGATCTTACCTGGCCCAGTTTCTTAAGCTTTATAAGTTAATGCATTACAGTCTGTGGTAAAATAATTTTTTTGTTAAAAATAGGTAGAGTCCAGGTACAGTGGCTCACACTTGTAATCCTAACACTCTGAGCTGCAGAGGTAGGAGGAGTGTTTGAGTTCAAGAGTTCAAGACCAGCCTGGGCAAGAATGGGACCCCCCCAATCTATACTAAAAATAGAAAAATTACCCATATGTTGTGGCAGGCACCTGTAGTCCAAGTTACTCAGGAAGCTGAGACAAGAGGATCGCTTGAGCACAGGAGTTTGAGATTGCTGTGAGCTAGGCTGATGCCACTGCACTCTACCAGGACACAGAGTAAGACTGTCCCTCAAAAAAAAGAAGAAAGAAAGATAGAAGCGTGTAAAGATGAAGTAGGACTTGCTTTTGAGAAGGGGGAATGGGATTATCAGTGAAACAAAACTGGCCATTATTGATCATAGTTGAGTCTCATTGATAGCAAAGTGAAGTCATTTTAGTTTTTCTTATAATTTTGTCTACATTGAAAATATTTTATAATAAAACACTTTTAGTAACTATAAATAGAGATGAAATAATCCTTTTCCTTTGCAGCTCAGTAATTTTACAGTATAGCATGTATGCAATTTTGAACATATGTTACATAAATATAAAACATAATAGTACCATTTTCTCCCCTTAGGTGTTTTGTCCCAAAGTAACTCATCTGCTTAGTGTAAAGCATCAGATCTAAGATCTACCATAATTATTGTCATGTGCACAATCTTTGGGCTTGTTAGAACTAAAAGATATAGTAACATTAGTAATATTAGTAATATCTAGTATGCTTCATTTGTGTCATACACTGTGCCATATACTTTTAAGTTATCTTGTTCAATTCCTTTTTTTTTGTTGTTTTTGTTTGTTTGTTTGTTTGTTTCGAGACAGAGTCTCACTTTGTCACCCTTGGTAGAGGGCCATGTCATCATAGCTCACAGCAACCTCAAACTCTTGGGCTCAAGTGGTTCTTTGGCCTCAGCCTTGTGAGTAGCTGGGACTACAGGTGCCTGCCACAGTGCCTGGCTATTTTTTTTAGAGATGGGGTCTCCCTTTGTAAAGCACAGGTACTGATGGTTATAAGCTTCCAAGTGGCAAAGCAAAGAAAGAATAAATTACAGACCTGATCCCAGAACCTAAGCTCTCAAATAAATTTATTTACTGGAAGCTTCATCAGACTCTTTTCAAGTAGAGGCTGTTATTTTTTATTTTATTTATTTAATTTATTTATTTTGAGACACAGTCTCACTGTGTTCTCCTTTGTAGAGTGCCATGGTGTCACAGCTCATAGCAACCTCAAAGTCTTGGGCTTAAGCCATTTTCTTGCCACAGCCTCCCAAGTAGCTGGGACTACAGGCACCCACCACAGCACTCAGCTATTTTTTTTGTTTCAGTTGCCATTGTTGTTTAGCTGGCCTGGGCCAGGCTTGAACCCACCAGCCTTGGTGCATGTGGCTGACGCTGTAACCACTGTGCTATGGGCACTGAGCTGCTGTTATTTCTTTATCAAAGAGCTTAACTAAATAAGTCATAAATATGGTCAAGTCATAAAGATGGTAAAGTTTGTGGAACTCAAACTTAGAATGGGATTAAAGAAGTCCCATTCTTTAATCTAGATCTTATTGCATGGTACTATAACTATCATACTGTTTCTTCTGGACAGCTCTTCTATGTTTTCACTAATAATTAAACTACCATAAAGGTGATTCTCCTCAATCTGTGCAGTGTAAATCTCCCTAGCCTTGGGCTCCTGGGAAATGAACATTTTTACCTTTTCTCAGGCTCCGGAATGTTTCTGCTCTGTCCTCCCCACTCATGGTTCTAGAACTGCCTTCTTTAGCCAGAGCCTTCAGTTAGATGGACAAAACTAAAATGGGGTAGAAAGAGCAAAGGATGGGGGGTATTTGAGCCAAAAATAAAACCGTAATAATCAAAGCTGGTATAGTTAAGAAATGGCATAGATAATAAAATTGTGGTGGCTTACACCTGTAATCCCAGCTACTCCGGAGGCTGAGATGGAAAGATCACTTGAGCTCTGGAATTCTAGACCAGCCTGGGCAACATAGTGAGACCCTATCTAAAAAAATGCTTTTCTTTTAATTTAGCCAGATGTGGTAGCATGTGCCTGTAATCCCAGCTACTTGGGAGGCTAAAGTGGGAAGACCACTTGAGCCTAGATGTTCTGGTGTGCAGTGTACTTTGGTGATTGGGTGTCCACACTAACTTAAGGCATTACTGTGGTAACCTGCTGGGGTTCAGGGACCACCAGGTTGTCCAGGGAAGGGTGAATAGCTGAGGTCAGAAATGGAGTAGGGACTTTGTACTGACCAATACAGCAGGATCATCTCTATGAAGAGCCACTGTACTCCAGCCTTGACAGAATAACAGTACCCCATCTCTATAAATGTTTTTAATAGAAAAAAAATTGTATTCTGATTACATGTCAAAATGATACTTTGGATATACTGGATTAAATATATTATTATAATTAATTTTGCTATTTGCACTTGTTTTAATGTCACTACTAGAAAATTTAAAATTACATATGTGGCTTGCATTATATCTTTCTCTTGGCCATCACTTAGACCTTAAAGCTCTATTCATAAAAATAAAACATTTAATTAGTAAGATCTGTATCTCATCTCTAAGGTAAATCTGAACCTGACCATCCTAGAAATGACATTGAAAAGAGCAATAAATAATCCTTAGAGCAGCTTCAGTTCTGACAAAACTTACAGAGCACTGAATGCACTCATTACAACAATTATTTATCTAGTACCTATTATGTGCTAGATTGTGTGTGTGTGTATGACTTAATGTAAATAATTTTTCAAAGTATGCATATAATTTCTGCCTCTTTTATTCCTTCTTAACCAAGTGAAGAAGTGGGAATTGGCATGCACACCCATTTCTCCAGCAGAAGTGGCAGGACACTCCATCATGTTCTGAATATTTTAATTGTTTTCACCTATACTTTGAAACCTAACACTTTGGAACTAAAATAGACAGTGCTTTCCATGACAGAGGTCTTAATAATTTTCTAAAAGCCCTTGGGAAAGCCTACTGAGATTGCAAAGAATAGTACAGAGTACAAAAAGTTTTAATGTAATCTGAATGTTGTCCTTGTCTTAATACATCCTTGGAGACCCTTCAAGCTTTTAGATAATAACTGTTTGCATAATATTTATTGTTTTGCTTTTATTTTTTAATTCCTCATCTCATGGTCGTCAGTATACATGTTTTACTTTTAAACTAGTATCACTGAATTTTAAGCTCTTTATTTTTATTTCGTTAATTTGGTCTATTTTCAAATATAGAATTACCAGAGGAAACTGTCATCTGTCATCAAAATTTTTAATGTTTTACAGGAAGATTATGATAAGTATGGAATTCGAATTAGAGTCAAGTTTCGCAGTAGTACTCAACTGCATGAATTAACTCCTCATCATCAGAGTGGAGGTGAAAGGAGTGTTTCTACCATGTTATATTTGATGGCACTTCAGGAGCTTAATAGATGTCCATTCAGAGTAGTTGATGAAATCAATCAGGTATAGTGATTCTTCTTTTACTTATGTCTCATTACATCCTACAATAGATACAGACATAGTCACTGTTATTGTCATTGTTTAGGGAATGGACCCAATTAATGAACGGAGAGTGTTTGAAATGGTTGTAAATACTGCCTGTAAAGAAAACACATCTCAGTACTTTTTCATTACACCAAAGGTAAGTAATAAGTAACCTAAAAGTGCTCATATACTCAGAAGCCCCCTGTGGCCTAATCACATAGTAGATTTTCGTCTTATATGTAAATATAAACAGGAACACTCCAGAAAAAGAAACAGAAAAGATAACAGTAATATTTACATTAATAAAAGGGACAAGTTCCAGTGATATTCTTAATCAGAAACCTCATTACCAGAGGAAACAGTGTAGGAAGCATACTATTATGTTCTAGAACCAAGACTTTTCCCCTGCTTTTGGCACTCATTCCTCTTCTTAAGAAAGTTACTCTTTTAGCACTAAAAGTTAACTGGGGAGTGGAAACAGAACTCTTGACCCTCTTCATTTTCTAAGAAAGACCTCTCATTAAGACTGCCCTTCTTCTCTGTTTACCGTTGCCACTCCCTGGCTCAAAAGAAATTATAAGCATCTCAACATGTCCTACTCACAGATTAACTTTTATGATAGAAACAGAATTGTATTTATAGAGGATTTGTCACAATCTAGATTATTGCAATGGGGAATTTTCTTTTGTTCAATTTAGTGTTGCATGTAAATTACAAAATGGACATACTCAAAAACAAAACACAGTTTTTAATGTAATCAATTATTTGCCCCCCTTTATCGAGTAACTATTCATCTACTATTCATGAAAAATGTTAACGAGCTCATTCTATTATACATTCATATTTTCATTAAATAGTATCTACTTTTTTCAGCAAATACTCAAAGGAACAGCCACATCTGTTAATACTCTTATTACCTACAAACCCTTTGGCCTATAAACCAAATCTCACTGTTACATGCTTTTCAGGCTACCAGTCAGTCATAGTACCTGACCATAGAAGTTGCTTGAGAAGTATCTGTGGATAAAATGTGAATAGATCCTAGGAAAATTATGGGAGGGAGTACAGACTTCCCTCCAGGGTCTTCCTTGAAGTTTTGTGATCCAATTGTCCTGTGAATACAGAAAGCTGCTAGAAATTACAGCTATAATTAGGCCATGATTCAAGTATGCTGATTTGGGTAAGTCTGACAAGGTTATATGAAGGTATTTGAGAGCTTCATATTAAGAAAGAGTTTTATTAATATTATAAATAAAATGAAATATTTGTATACATGTGAGGTTAAAAAACTCCTCAAAAGTATAGCATTATATGACAGTTTATTTTAATACTTACAGCTCCTACAAAATCTTCCTTATTCCGAAAAGATGACAGTATTGTTTGTCTACAATGGTCCTCATATGCTGGAACCAAACAGATGGAATTTAAAGGCTTTCCAAAGGCGGCGGCGCCGTATTACATTCACTCAGCCTTCTCAGTAAAAGTAAAGAGAAGGAATTTGGGAATTCCTCTGTTAAATTCTGTTTATCAATATGGCTCAACTGAATAAAAGTAAGAAGATTCATTAAAACTGAAAAATCGGTTATTTTGGGAAAACTGCTTTTCAATGCAAATAGGTTGGCGAAATAGAGACCATAATGACTTCTCCCTGTGGAACATCATCTGGTAATAAAAGTTTAGTCTTCATTGTTGGTTGAACTTGAGTTCTTAGTACTCTAACTGTGAGTCTTTGGGTTCCCATGTGAAAAGGTACTTATAACTATTAGAAATCAAAAGGTACAATGGAAGGGTAGTTACCAATTATAGGTTTACTTGACATGGTAGCTCTGAACTTTAATTGCAGAGTAAATACTTTTTAGAGCATAAAGATGACTCTAGAGCATAAGTCCTGGTTTACTCCCAATGTTATATTTAATTTTTAAAAATTGATATGGAATTATCTACTCTAAAGTATAATAATAATTTATGATAAATCTATTCATTTCTTCCTATTAAAAAGATTATCCAATCTCCACTAGGAAATGGAATTTTATGGGCCTTTAAAACTTTTGTTTTTGAAACTTGATGGTATAATTGTATTGGTAGATCAAAGAAGGATAAAAGCACCAGGGTTCAAAAATGGTAGCAGGACTTCTTTGATACACCACAAGGTGGCCATTAGATGATGCAAAATGCAACCAAAAGATTGATAGAGAATAAAATCAGGTGACAAGGGTTTTTAAAAGAATAACCTTGTAAAGTGTGTAATTGGGGGGAGGGGTTCATTTTTATTTTTAATTTAAAGTCAATTGTATTTTACATCTTAAATTTCTAAAAGCATTTTTATAATTATTTTTAGTAAGATTTTTCTTAAGATTTCATATACTGGTTTCTACAATTTATATGTGAAATTTCTCAGTGTTATGTAAAGAGTGAGGGAAAACATTGATTTGTTTAAAACCATAATGTTTTTAGAACTTAGCTTACAGGTCCTTCCTTATAGTGTGGATCTATCCATTATCTTAGAAAATCTCACTGAAATTGTTTCCTTTCAGCTTGAAAGCATTAAATGAGAAAATCATTTGTTTATCTCTGAGTTATACTAAATAACAGAGCCATACAAATTCTATTCTTTAAAAAATAAATCTTACAAGAAAATGGACTAGTCCAAGGGCATATCTTTAAACAGTGGATTGGAGTTGTGCCAGTAATAACAAAAGTTTTTTTTTTTACTTGCCTGAATAAATTGAAGCATTCAGTATGGGTTTTGTATATTAAGCAGCCATTGAAATTTATATTCTTATTAGGTAAAAAAATAACCATATGTTTATGTCCTCTCAGACATTTTCTCCTTAAAAAAGCATTTTTCTTTATAAAAATTTTAAAAGAAAGATCCTTCTCCTCGTAAACTAAGTCTAATGCATGAAGTATTGAAAATATTTTAAAATAACATTTTTACTAGTACGAACAAGTCATGTAAACACTGAAAACCTTGGTACCATTATTAAGTGGATGTTACCAGTGTTTTTGTTGTTAAATACTTTGTTTCCCACCAAAATATCTTTATTAATATGTGATTGGTGTAGTTCGTTTTTGTCTTTAATACCAGCCATCTTATTTCTGCAAAATTAGTATCAATGTGAAAAAGAAGTGTGATTAAGCATGTCAAAAATAAAATGGTCAATTATATTTCAATTTACATATGCCAATAATTATTCCATACTTTGTTTATAAGCATTTATATTTTTGAACTGGCCAGAGTTTATATTGGTTTTACATTGAATTTTGAGCTGCAAGGGATAAATTATGTACCATTTTAACATATTAAGAATAACAATTATAGCATAGTATAGTCTTAGCCACTTAAAACTTCATATATTTTCTGCAAAAGTTGATTTTTAATTACATACAAATTGTAAAAACTTCAAGCAAAAGCCTTGATGAATAAGATGATATTTGAAACCATAAGGCAACAAGTGTTTTTGATGACTTAAGTCCTCATTTGATTTGCCTAAGGAGAGTCTCTGTTAAATGTTTTCCATATTCAAAGTAAAAGAAAAGATTTCTTGCTGCTTTCTAATTCTTTTGGACATAGCCTATTTTCTTTGCAATAAAAATCTTCAGTATGTGGAAAATGTAATTTCTTCCTGCCATTGTGTGTTTGTGTGTAACTGAAAAAAAATATTGTGGGAAATGCCACTTTCTTGGTAATAAATACCTATTTTTCATATTTCCTGGTGTATGTTATTTTAAATGAGAACTGTTTTTTATACTTGGAAACTTAATCATTTTGGTTTTCAGATTTACTAAAACATCAAGTCTGCTAAGTATCAACCACTTACAAAATAGTGTTCACCAGTCTTATTACTGCTCAAAGGGATAGAAAATTTATTTCCTGTCTGCCTGTAATGAAACTACAGTCTAATAGAAGCAATAACACATATAGAAAAAGGTTTAAACTGTCTGAAGAAGCCAGGTTACAAAGCAAGTATAAATATTTTTAGGTCAAAACACTAGGTTTGCTGAAAACATGCCCATTAGCCAGTTTGGTCTTATTTGTCACATTAAACTGCTATCTGAAGTAATTTTTGTAAAATGTATTTCTGAGTCAGGCAAGCTACTGAACTCAGTTTCATCACTGGTGAAATGGGTGTAATGCTAATTCAGAGAGTTGTGGAAAGGCTCAGATGAGATCAGGGTTTATTAAGGCACCTGGCATTCATCCAAATAGGTGCTTTATAAATGTTTATGTCTCTTTTCATGTTAAATCTTGAAAAATGTACTGTGTATTTGATAATTCCAGGTCTGAGAATTCTGAGTAAAGTTAATGTAGAAATTTGTATTCTATTTTCTTGATTAATAATGGTAGTTCTTCCTACATGTATAGATACCTACAGACTGGGCAGTACAGACAGTTACTTTCATAGATCTTGTTACTTTCATGGAATTTGAATGTAAGGTATTTATATAAGTTGCCATAATGATATTTATACTAATTCATCTAATAATTTTATAGTCATATGTTTTGAAAAATTTATAATTAATAGAATTGTGTATTTGAGAGATTTGACTGTTTTGACAGTTTTGGCTTAGTTTTTATTCCCAGTGGAAAAGTTGGAGATTTTACTTATTCTTTAATGTTGAAATATAATTATGTACTCATTGCCCCAAAAGTACGTTTTTGGCGATTGGCCAGAAGATTAAGGTTTTTTTTAAAAAAACAACTCTTTTTCAAAAAGCTCTTTCTCCAAAGAAACAACAGGGCTACTCTTCATAGTAGCCTAAAAACAGCTCTAGCTCTGTCTCTGGCCCTGCCTTGGTGAGAGAATCTGAAACATAAATTGGCTATTTTTAGGCAGGTCAGAAACACTTGAAAGATGTTCTCCTTCCACAAAGCGTAGCTCACCTGCTGACCACCCTTCAGTTAGTAAACTTCCGTTTCATTTTGCCTCTTAAGAGCATGCTTACACACTCTTGGCATTTAGCTTCATGCATTTTAGAGCAAAGGTTTCAGGGAACAGAGGTACCAACAGGGTCATTTAACCATTACTGTCAAAAGTTTCGATAAAGAATGGATTGAAAGAAATAATTCCAGCACAAGAAACGATTTGGGGAAAGTTGCCGAATGAATGTTGTGATTGAATAATCAATTTTATATTCCTTTCATAGTATTTAAAAATCTTAATTTAGTGCCAATGATCTCTGTGAGATCTTTACCTTCACAGATTAGATGTTAGATTAGGAGGGACCTTCCAAGTGATTTAGGCTATCCTCTTCTAGTCAAAGTCATAAAGCATAAAAAGGAATTGAGTGATTAAGACTGATAAGCTTACATGTAAGTTATTCTATAAATTAGATGCTATGATAATTAGTTTATATACTGTATTTTAATATGTATTCTATCATACACAACTCTGTGCTGTTTGTTGATGGAGAAACAAGAACTTAGCACTGTTGTAACTTTTCAAGTTCTTATGATTAATTGGCAGATATGTGACTGAAAAGACTTGTTTGTTTTTTTCCAAAATACCATCCTGCTTTGCTATCAAAGTACCTTGTCTTCTTGAGTTATATAATTAGCTTCCTTGTGGGTATGAAATAGCTCGTGTTCCCCCAAATTGTTAGGGTACAGATTTCTTCTCCTATAACAAAGACCCACAATTAACTTACACGCAAGATAGAAGATGGTTATTCTTAACAGAGCATGAGCAATCTTGGGCTGATAAGCCAACTGCTCGCTCAAATTAGAATCGTTGCTCTGTCATCCTCACGAACCTGTGAGTTACTTCTGATGGTCCAAGATGGCTACTTCAGTTCTTGCCAACATATATGTATCCAAACCAAGAAGGGAGAAGGAGTCCAGGGAGAACATGACCATTTATTTTAAGAGCATGATCAGCAAGAGGCGGATGTTACTTATGCTGCCCTTCCAGAAGATGGTCAGATAGCTACATGCAGCTACAAGAGAGGCGTCAATGTGTCGTCTTTGGCTACGTGGCTATGTGTAAACCTAAACTCTAGCTCCCCTGTTACTTCACAAGGAGAGGATGAATATTAGGGGGCAATCAATAATCTGCCACAGGCCCCAAGGAATAACTGACCATGCTATGGCCTACTGACAGTGTTTTCAGAGAAAAAGCTTAGGTTTTCCATCACTCATAAATACATAAGAGTTAGCAGAGCCTTCAAGGTCTCCCCACTTTACCCCCATCTAAAATTGCACATTTGATCCACTCTGCTATTTTCTGTTTTCTTTTTCTTCGTACCCTTTATCACTACTTATCATGATATAGTTTGTTAAATGTTTGTCTTCTGCACTGGAATGTCAGGTCTTGGAAGACAGACTAGTGTCAATGCTACCTTCCTTAGAAAGATGTTTGACACATAGCAAGCATTCGATGACTGTAGCGTGAATGGTCTTTCTTCCAGCCCTGAATGTGATGTGAACGTATTCTATTGTTCATTTAATGCTGTTTACCTGTTCTGTGAGCAAAACACTATACTCCATAGTTCAAGGGATGAAAAGTACCACCTGCAAATGATTCCATGCTCGAGAATATCTACCAAGTGCTATAAGTGGGTCACAAAGACGAAAGGTAAATTTGAAGTGTGGTGATTGGTGACTTAGGGTGAATGCTATTGAAATTAGCGGGTTGAGATCAACCTGGGATCTGGAAGCCTTTATGAAGTTGCAGGATTTGGGTATTCACAGTGGGCCTTCAAATAGAGGGAACAGACATGCAGGCAAACCATCAAAGGGTGTTTTATAAGAAGTGAAGTGTTCATATGGTTAAACATACACATCCAATTGATCAAGACAATTTGGTTATGCACAATGCAAGGTTTTGTTGCTAAAAAACTAATGAAATTTAATGCATCTTGAGAGTTAGCTATTTTACCACAACCGTGTTAACGGGTTACATGAAAGTCAAAGTTCATGGGAGACATTTTTAAACATCTCTTATAAGCAAGTATAAAACTTGTTTATATACTTCTAGCTCTTTATCATTTTGAGTGATTTTATCATACTTTACATGAAAGTTTCATTTATATACCCAGTGTGGCGTTTCAGAGGCATGTTACCCTTAAAAGGGCATGAAAAAACTAGAAGTCCTTAGATCCGATAAATTCATAGATTTCTTGGGAGTTCAAGCTTTGGAAACCACACCCAAGGATGAGGGTGCAGGCCTTTCTGGGTTCATGAAATGACATCTCTGAACATTTTAACCAATTTAATGCATATCTTGAATATCTCTAATTTCTTAGTAAGAACCCATATCTAATATTATGCTTATTAAAAGCCATCAATTTAATAAAAACCCCATTTCTAGCATTCACTATGCTAATTAACAAAGCTTCTATTAATGAATGTATGGATAGTAGCATAACTTAAGCAGCAACTACTAAGATTTCTGTGAACTACTGAGAGTGACCAACTGCGATGGAGATTTAACTTGGCATACATTTAATATGCTGCTTCAGATAGAATATTTAAAAGGAATTTTAACAATGGCTAAAGGCAGTAGTAAAGACTAGGGTAGGGCTAGATAATGGAGGATAAGATACAAAATTTTCTCTTTGCAGTTTTTGTTTTTTGTGTGTGTGTTTGTGTGGAAGAGCAGCACATCTAGAACTTCAATTCAGGAAGATTTATTTGACCATCACGTCTGGGGAAGAGGAGAAAGGAATGTGAGAGCGAAACTGAAGGAAGTAGATGAATAATAAAAGCCTGAATTGTTGCTAAACTACAACTAAAAGCAGAAAAGTGGAGGAAAATACAAGCACTATTCATATGTAGAATACGTAAACATGTTGATTCTGCTTATCAGTTGTATGATGATTGGTCTTTAACATGTCTCTTTTATTTGTATTGGAGCTTTAGAAAATAGATACTCTTTTCATTGAGGAAGAAGTTTCATAGAGAGTAAATCGACTTTGCAAAGTCACAAACATAGTAAATGCTGGAATTGGGACTCTGGTAAACAGTGTCCTACACTTAAAAGTGCATAGAGAATGGCAAAAATCAGAAAGTTGGCAAGCTTATGGTGAAAGATAAATGTGCATTGTGGGTGACAGTGTAAAATGTACATCTGTAGTGATGGTATAGTTAATAGGAACAATGAAGTGCAGAGCTCTGTGCACATTTTTTTTTACCATTTGTATTTAAACAGAAAAATTATATCAACACAGCTTGAATCTCTAGCTCTTCAAAGATACAGAGAAAAAAGAGTAGTTGCCTCTGGGGAAAGGAACTAGGTAACTGAATTGGGTAGGAAGATTTATTTTCCAGTAGATAAGCCTTTACATATGGTGGAAAATGTTTTCCTATTTAGGTCTAGCAATCCTCTCTTTACTGTCAAATGCATTCTTCCTGGCTAATAATCATATCCCACACTTAGAAAAAAGAAGCAACACTGTTGCTACTTTAAATGCCATAGCTCTTGGGAATTTCTTTGTATCGGAACAATATAGGTTATCTTGTCTATGCCTTGCCCTAGTGCCATTTACTTAATACAAGTTACGTCTTTACTCATGGCTATGCATCATCCAGTGACTTCCAATGACTGTCAAAATTGTTAGCTGCTTCATTGACGATGAGGATAAATGCAAGTCTCATTTAGAGTATGTAGATACCAACTCTAATTCATTTTCTAGTTATGTTAAATTTCCCATTTTGAATTTTATAGCATAAATGCAGAGCAATATGTTTTCCAACAGTTCCTTCTCTTGGGCCCTATAAGCTATGATCTCTGTTGATGATACCCCTACCTCCTATATACTACCAGGAGAGAAGGCTAAGCCAGGAACCTATAGGTGAAGTAAGAATAGCAGCCCTTTTCACATAAAAAATGTCTGTCCCTTTTTAGTATGACTTAAGACCAGCCTGTGAGGGTACAGTGTTGCCACATCCATCCATGCAGGCAACACAAGACATCAGTTGAAAGGGCTCATTGGTATTATGGAGCAAAAGTCTCAAATACTCTAGAAGAGGTAGCCAAGTGACCCCCAAAGACTGCCTGATGTGGAGCCCAGAGTGAAGGAGCAAGGAGCTGGGCCATAGTCCCCACCACAAGGTCCCCAGCAGAGCTGTCCAGATTGAACTGGACCATTAATACTATCAGTATTAAGCAAAAGTGAAACAAACATCTTTATTAAGCCACTTTATGTTTGGGCTCTATTAGAATACTACAACCTTCTTATAATTAATATGCTCCCATATATTATTACAAATCTTTCTCATTTCCATAACTGATAAAATATTTCATTTCCATAACTCTGATAAAATATATTTTATTTTTGCTTTAATTTGAATTTTTTTTTTTTTTTTTGAGACTGAGTCTCACTGTGTCCTCCCTTGGTAGAGCGCTGTGGCATCACAGTTCGTAGCAACCTCAAACTCTTGTGTTTAAGCGATTCTCTTGTCTCAGCCTCCCAAGTAGCTGGGACTACAGGCACCTGCCACAATGCCCAGCTATTTTTTGTTGCAGTTGTCGTTGTTTAGCTGGCCCAGGCTAGGTTCGAACCCACCAGCCTCGGTGTATGTGGCTGGTGCCATAGCCACTGTGCTATGTGCTGAGCCATAATTTGAAGTTTTGATTGAAGTTGAGCCTATATTTATGTTTGTATTTCTTTGAATTGCTTATTAATGGTCTGTGCCCATTTTTTGCTACTAAGGACTTTTTGTGTTGGTGTTTTGTTTTTTTTTTAATTAAATCATAAGCCCATAGATCATGTATACATTAATGCATTTATGGGGTATAAATATACTCATGTATCATATGTATGTATGTTTAAAAGTAGATTTAGCTATAATTTCCCATTTTCCCTATGTATGTATGTATATGTGGCGACCTTTGGTACACCCTGTATATAATACCCCATTGATATTGTCCAATAGGCAATAAAGAACATATGTGTTGTCTATCCTTAATGAAGGAGATACAGCAGGCCTCCATATCTGCAGCTTCCACATCCACAGATTCTACCAACTGAAGATATTTGTTAAAAAAAAAAATAATGAAAACAATACAGGTCAGGCATGGTGGCTCCTATCTATAATCCCATCATTTTAGGAGATTAAGGTAGGAGGATCCTTTGAGGCCAGGATCCTGCCTGGCCAACATAGCAAGACCTTGTCTCTACTAAAAAAGCAAATGTTTTCAATTAGCTGGGTGTAGTGGTGAGTGCCTATACTTCTAGGTACTCAGGGAGCAGAGAACAGGATTGCTTGAACCCAGGAGTTCAAGGTTGTAGTGAATAGCTTCCAGATGGGGGAACAGAGCAAGACCCCATCTAAAAATAATAATTACAATGAAACAATAAAAAAATACAAATAGAGTATAAGGCAAACATGACGTTGGCAGTACTGGCACTAAGGATGTGGGCAATGGACCTGCAGAGCACCCCCCTCCAGCTACAGGTCTTGCCATCAGATATGCATCCATGAAGACAAGTGACAGCTCCAAAAACGTCAGTGAAAAGTCATCAGGGGCTGGGGACCCATAGCACAGTGGTTGCAATGCTATATATGCTGAGGCTGGCAGGTTTGAACCTAGCCAAGCCAGGTAAACATGACAACTGCAACAACAACAAATACTATCCAGGCATTGTGGCGGGCGCCTGTAGTCCCAACTACTAGGGAGGCTGAGTCAAAAAAAATAATTTTATCATAAGGACATTTGCACTAGACTGTTTATTGCAGCTCAATTTACAATCACCAAAATGTGGAAACAACTTAAATGCTCACCAACCCAGGAATGGATTAATAAGCCGTAGTGTATGTATACGGTAGTATACTATTCAGCCACTAAAAAACATGGAGACTTTACATCTTTTATATTACACTAGATGGAAGTGGAACACATTCTTAGTAAAGCATCACAAGAATGGAGAAGCAAGAATCCAATGTACACAATTCTAATATGAAGGCAGTAGATGAGCTGATACAAGGTGTGGGGGGTACAGGAATGAGCAAGTTGGGAGAGGGGAGGAGGGAGGTGGATGGGGTGTTCATGTTGTATAGCACACCTCTTGGGAGCAGGACACTATTAAAAGAGGGACCTTACCTAACAAATGTAATCAGTGTAACCTAATTGTTTGTGCTCACAGTGAATCCCAAACAATAAAAAAAAAAAAAGAAAAAAGAAAGAAAAGAAAATGAAGGTTATTGATTACTGGTGCAAGCCACTGCAACTGCCTGCTAGGATTTTGATTGGGATTGTGTTGACCATCTACAGATCAATTTGAGAGAATAGGTATCTTAACAATATATAAACAGTCACAATTGAAAATAAAAGATATTATAGCAATGACATAAAAACATAAAATTACTAGGAATACATCTAACAAAATGTAGGAAAGACACACAGAAAACTATAAAATGCAGAGAGAAATAAAAGCATACCTAAGTAAATGAAGAGCTATAACTTATTCCTAAGTCAGAAACTCAATATTGTTAAGATACCTGTTCTCTCAAATTGATCTGTAGATGGTCAACACAACACCAGTAATCAATTTGGAAGGCCGAGGCAGGAGGATTGTTTGAGCCCAGGAGTTTGAGGCTGCAGTGAGCTATAATCACTCCAGCTTGGACAACAGAGTGAGAAGCTATCTCTAAAAAGTAAAAACAAAACAAAATCTTAGCAAGCATTTTGTATAGACATTAACAAGCTGGTTCTAAGATTCAGAAATTCAAGAGAACTAGAATACTCAAAACAACTAAGAAAAAGAAAACAAAGTTGGATAGCTAACCTATCAGATTTCAAGAATTATCATAAAACTAATGTAATCCCGATACTGTGGTATTAGCATAATAATAAATATGTAGATTGATAAAATCAAAGGCCAAGAAATAGACACACACACACACACACATAAAAAACTAATTTTCAACCAAATTGCCAAGGTAATTTAGTGAAGAAATGAGTTTTTTTCATCTGGAACAACTGGATACACATATGTTAAAAAAAAAAAAAAATTTGATCCATATTGTGCAATATATAAAAATTTACTCAAGCCACACAGTGGCACACACCTGTACTCAGGAAGCTGAGCTGGGAGGAACGCTTAAGCCAAGGAGTTTGAGGCTACAGTGCACTATACCTGTGAAAAGCCACTGCACTCCAGCCTGGGCAACAGTGTGAGATTCCACCTCTAAAAAACAAACAGAAGAGTTTATCTCAAAGTGGATCGTAGACCTAAATATAAAAACCAAAACTATAAAAATTATAGAAGGAAACAGGGAAAAACCTTTGTGACTTTGGGTTAAACAAAGAGTATTTGCGGGTAGCATATCAAAAAGCACAATTCACAAAATTGTTCAATTGGACTTAATCAACTTTTTTAAAACTTCTGATCATTGGAAGACACTATTAAGAAAATAAAGAGACAGACTCCAGACTAGTAGAAAATAGTTTCAGAGCAATATATTTGATAAAAGAATGTGTATCCAGAATGTATAAAGTACTGTCAGAACTCAGTAAGTAGAAACTAACACCATTTTTTTTTAATGTGCAAAAATTTTTAACAGAGAATTGACCAAAGAAGATAGG